>APFE030690806.1:20296-44922 GCA_000404065.3 Pinus taeda | reverse complement strand
TGGAAGCGACAACAAACTTCTAAAGAAGATTCTTCGACAATGAAGAAGGAAGCAAATACAACAGATACAGGTTCGGCATCTGGTTCAGGTATGAGTGATGAAGTATTATCAGTTAATTTGTCAAATCATGATCAATATTAGCTATTAGATTCTGGAGCATCAAACCACATGTGTATTCATAGAGAATGGTTTAAGACGTATAAATCAATTAATGGTGGAGTCGTGTACATGGGTAATGATGTCACATGTAATATTGTGGGAATTGGGAGTATACAACTGCAAATGTTTGATGGGACAACCAAGATGTTAACTGATGTTAGACATATACCAGAATTAAGAAAAAATATAATTTCACTAGGAGCACTTGATACAAATGGATATAAAACTATAATTCAAGGTGGAGTAATAAAAATTTACAAAGGTATTTTACTAGTTATGAAAGCTAAGAAGGTAGGAAATCTATTTCAGTTAGAAGGAAGAATAGGGTCAGATCATGTGTCTATAGTGTCGAAACATGACAGTAGTTCTGTTCGCTTATGGCATCAAAGGTTGGGCCATATGAGTGAAAGAGGGTTAAAAATTTTGGTTGATCGTAAGTTACTTCCTAATCTAAGGTCTGGAAAGTTAGATTTCTATAAACATTGTTTGTTTGGAAAACAAAGTAAGCAAAAGTTTAAAATAGGCAAACATACTAGTAAAGGAATACTTGATTATATCCATTCAGATGTTTTGGGTCCAGCCCCTACAACCTCATATGGTGGCTCGTCATATTTTGTATCGTTTATTGATGATTTTTATAGGAAAGTGTGGGTCTACATGTTGAAAAGGAAGTCTGATGTTTTTATAGTTTTCAAACAGTTTATAGCATTGGTAGAAAACATCACTAGTAGAAATATAAAATGTTTAAGAGCTGACAATGGTGGTGAGTTTACTACCAGGGAGTTTGACAATTATTGCAAGGATGCAGGGATCGAGAGACATAAGACCACTATTTATACTCCTCAGCAAAATGAAGTTGCTGAACGCATGAATAGGACTCTTTTAGAGAGATCAAGGAGTATGCTAAGTAATGTCGGTTTGCAGAAGGAATTGTGGACAAAAGCAGTGGCTACAGCTTGTTATGTGATAAATCGATCACCATCAACGACGATAGGATGCAAGATTCCTCAAGAGGCATGGAAAGGTCACCCTTGTGATTATTCTAAACTCAGAGTGTTTGGTTGTGATGCATATGCTCTAGTGCCTAAACATCAACGAACTAAATTAGATCCAAAGTCAAAAAGGTAGATCTTTGTTGGGTATGGTGATGGAACAAAGGGATATAGATTGTGGGATCCTACTACCCGCAATATCATCATCAACAGAGATGTAAAGTTTAATGAATCCTCTCTTGTACAGTTAGATGTAGATAATAAGTTGAAATAGGAAGATGTATCTGACTTTAACCACATTCAGTTTGAAACCACTTCTAATGATAGTCTAGATGAACATAGCTCAGATACAAGTCATGAATAGGTTTTAGATTCAGAACATGAACAAGGTTTAGGTGTAGATCATGAACAGGTCTCGGATTTTGATCATGAAGAAGTTCCTATAGATGGTAGTCAACCAATTGTGGAAGCACTAGAAACATCCTTTTGGAGTTCTACAAGAATCAAACACCCTCCGGAAAGGTATGATGATTATGTTACTTCAGTTGCATTTACCGCTAATGATGATGAACCTCTGTGCTATCAAGAAGCTGTAGAAGGTTCGAAAAGTGAACAGTGGAAAGCAACCATGAAGGACGAAATGATGGCCTTAGGTAAGAATGGCACATGGGATCTGGTTGAACTTCTGAAAGACAGGAAAAATGTGGGATGTAAATGGGTTTTCAAACTGAAACAGGGTGTGAATGATACGGAGGAAAGATACAAAGCAAGGCTGGTTGCAAAAGGGTTTTCTCAGAAAGCAGGCATTGACTTTCATGAGATTTTTTCACCAGTTGTTAAAATAGTTTCAATTAGAATTGTGTTAGCATTAGTCACTTTTCTTGATTTAAAATTGCAGAAAATAGATGTTAAGACTGCATTTTTACATGGAGATTTAGATGAAGAAATTTATATGGAACAGCCAGAAGGGTTTGCTCAGCATCGCAATAAGAAATTTGTTTGCAGGCTCAAGAAGTCATTGTATGGCCTAAAGCAGTCACCTCGGCAATGGTACAATAAGTTTGATTCTTTCATGTTGAGTCAGAAATATATAAGAAGTGAATATGATCATTGTGTTTACCTTAAGAAATTAAGTAATGGCATATTCATTATCTTAGTGTTGTATGTTGACGATATGCTTTTAGCAAGCAAACGCATAGAGGAGCTCAACAGGTTAAAGGCTCAGATGGCAAGGACATTTGATATGAAAGATCTAGGAGCAGCAAGACAGATTTTGTGCATGGAGATTTTAAGAGACAGGAGCAATGGTAAGCTGTGGCTATCACAACAAAATTATATTGAGAAAATACTCTTGAGGTTTGGTATGAACAATGTGAAGCCTGTGTCAGTCCCTTTAGCTTCCCATTTTAAGATTTCTTCTAGTTTATGTCCTAATACAAATGAAGAAAAGGAATATATGTCTCGAATTCCATATGCCAATGTAGTAGGATGTTTGATGTATGCGATGGTTTGTACTCAACCAGATATTTCACATGCAGTTGAGGTTGTCAGCGGGTATATGGCAAATCCAGGTAAAGAACACTGGTCAGCAGCGAAATGGGTGCTTCAGTATTTGAGAGGCACAAGTGATTATTGTAACACTTATAACAGGAGTAGTGAATTTGTTTGCGGATATGTTGATTCCGATTTTGCAGGTGATTTGGATAAGAGAAGGTCAACATTAGGGTATGTCTTTACTCTTGCAGGTGGAGCTATTCGCTGGATGTCAAAGCTACAGAACATTGTTGCTTTATCCACTACTGAAGCAAAATACATAGCTACTTCTCATGCTTGCAAAGAAGCGATTTGGTTGAAAGGTTTGTTTGGTGAGTTTGGTAGGTTACAGGACACCATCAAGTTATTTTGTGATAGTTAAAGTGCAATACATTTGGCTAAGAATCCGGCCTATCATAGTAAATCAAAGCATATACCAATCAAGTACCATTTTGTAAGATAGGTTATCACTGAAAGGGTAGTCTCTCTTGAAAAGGTGCATACAAAGGAGAACTGTGTAGACATGTTCACGAAACTAGTTTTGTTAGAGAAGCTACATTGGTGTTTGGCTTCTCTTGGCTTGCAGAAAAGATAAAACTAATAAAGAAACAGGGTATCAGGCTAATTGTTGTCAAGGTGGAGATTGTTGAGATTTTCAGTTTTAATAAATTGGGCAAAAATCTCATGTAAGTGACAACAATAGGGTTTGTTGCTATATTAGCTCTATTTTGTTGGGGAAGAGTTAATGCATCCTATATTTGTTGTGAGAGAATTTATGAGTCACTTTTTATTCTTTTAGCTATAAAAATAGATATTGGTATGGTAGAGAGTGTGTGAGGAAATAAATTATTTTGTAATCTCCTTTAATAATAAGATTGTCGATGCCTCTGTTTGGTGGATGTAGCCCAGATTGGTTGGGTGAACCACGTTAAATCATTGTGTCATTTGTGTATGATTTTCTATGTTGTGTATGTCTTTTATTTTCCGCTGCGCACTGTTTGCTCTAACAAATGGAAGAGAGTGGCAAGATGAAAACTGCAGAAGTCAATGTGAAGAGATAAACAGAAGATTTGTTGCTCCAAAGGTTAGCATGATTGCCCATGAAAAGCATCATGAGGTTTCAGGCAGTTTGTAAGAAGTGGAATGAAAGAATTACAAAAGAGGGATGAAATCTTTAATTCTTTAGAGTTCAGATGGCTAGTGTCTACCTTAGGTGCGGTTCTACAACCCCTGATTTTCTTCTTGTTCAAGAAATGAAACCTTATTGTTTACTTAGAAATCTATGGATTAGCACAGAAAGTAGGTACAAATTTTAGAGTCTCTCTCTGGATTTTCTTCCAAGCCCTACTGTCAATGTGGCAGGATGTAAGAGCTTATTTTGTTGCAGTGGAAAAGATGACTCTCATCTTGGGAAGTGATTCTACAATAGACAATGATACAGTGGTTGAGATATACGATTCCAAGACTAATAAATGGACTCTATTGGAGATCCCTGTGGGCGATGTAATTCGGCCTCTAGGAGAGGGAGTATATTCAAATGGAAAATTTCATTGGTTAAATGATGTACATGATGGGCAGTGTTTTAGCTTAGTTACTTTTGATGGGGACAAGCGACAATGGAACAGAATCGAAGGGCCATTGAGATTTAGAGCCGAACTGCTATTGAAATGTTACATTCCAGGGCAAGATATTATTGAAGTCACTGGCTGTGAAGGGGATATAGTTGTATTTTGTGATTATATATGGACGCTAAATGCGAATGAAGCAGAAGGAGAGAAATGGTCAAAAGCATTTGAGGATGACTACATGATTGACATCTGCGGACATTGTAGTCAATAAGAGTGGCTGAGGTTTAGCCTTTGATATACTGGCCAGCAATGTTGCAGTTAGCATGGAGTTCGACAAACTAGCAGATACATCATTATTAGAATATAAGAGATGTATAATATCAGTGCACGCCTTTCGAGTAAACAATATTTGGTGGCCATAGGATATATAGCTTTCAGATTAATTTTGGCATGCTTTGTTTTGCATTAAACTGTTGCACGCGTTATCCATGATATCTTGGGATCTTTAAAGGTTTTCAGAAATGCCCTGGTTTTCGTTAGCATTTAACACTATGTAGATATTTTGTAATGTTTTAGGTTGGTTGGATTTGCTGGTTTATGTTGAAGTTTGAAATGGTCTCTAGCTATCAAATGCAAGTTTTAATATTTCACTTCCATTTTGTATCATTTAGCCGTCACTGTTTTTTCTTGAAGGCGGGGCAGGTGGAAAGGGATGACTTGATTTTGTAATTTTTTGCGTTATAATGTTGTTTTATTTTAAATTTGTAGTAATTTAATTTTAAATTCAATTAGTAAGGATGATAATTTTACAATATATAACTATTATTATGGTTTTTTAATATGATATTTTTTTAAATATTAAATTGACACATTTTATTTGTTTTTTATATAATATATAGATAAATTAAATAAGTATATATGCATTGTAATAATTTGCTATTTATTATTTATAATTTATAATTTATGTCCATATTTATTTTTAGAAATATTTATGACATGTAAAAGAATTAGAAATTTTACAACTAGGGAATTGGTGATTGACAAGTAGTGAATTAATTAACCACACTCTTGTTGTTAATAGTTAGGTAGTCAAGACCTTTCCTTGATTGTTTTTTGGCTCTGCTAGGGTTTCGTTAGGGCCTGCACAGTCCTTCAACGGCGCCGACAGTGCTCAGGTCAGACAATTTTCAGAGGTAAGAAGATCGTTGCAGTAGATCAGATCGGCAGCGCTCCTGAGTCGCTCAATGGCTCAACCGCAGGGGGGGTGTCGGAGCCCTCCCCGTCAAAGCAGGATCAGATGCACAGCGTTTTATTCGGGTCAGTGAACAGAGGGATTCTAAACGGTGGGAAAACGCCCCAGGATGAAAGCAATGAAAATGGAGAGCGCAGAGAGAAGGAAGGCAACCCCCAGAAAGAGAATGAAAAGCCTGAAGAAAATCCACAGGTCACTTCATCAACCTGCAGACCAGTAGCCAAGGAAAGACCACGAATCGAGCTGCCTGGAGACAAGATTGACGGGAGAATCGAGTTCATGCGAGATCATGCCCTCATAGGGAAGTTCATTGGGTTTTGGCCTACTGAAAAAGCCCTATATGGCTGGATCGCGGCGAAATGGAAACCAAAAGGGGATGTTACGCTTCAGTTAGGGCCGAAGAGCTTCTTCACAGCAATCTTCTACTGCCTAGAGGACAAGCTCAGAGTACTAGGAGGAGGACCATACTTTTTCAATTCGGCCGGGCTTTATCTGCGGGATTGGATCCCCAGATTCAACCCAGATAAGGAAGATCTATCCTGGGTGCCAGTCTGGATTCGTCTATACTCCCTCCCAGATGAATATTGGGAAGAGGAGGCTCTCAAAAAACTTGGAAATGGGTTGGGAGAATATATTAGATCTTCAGAAGAAACCAAAAATCGTAAGTATATTTCCTATGCCCGAATTTGTGTGTTTCTCAGGCTTAATGAAGCCCTTCCTGACTCTGTCACTCTTGCCCATTGAGACGAGGAATGGATCCAGCCTCTTGATTATGAGCATGTTCCCTTTCGTTGCCGTAAATGCCATATCCTGGGTCATCTCTTCAGGGACTGTCCCCAAAACGTCCCATCCAACCCTCCCGACTCTTCTAACCCCCCTGCTCAAGATGGCTTCACCAAAGTCACTAGCAGGAAGTGATCTCACAGAAAACCCCCAAATGGATTCAAACCCCAGCCCTCCAAGCCTCATGGTCCAGTAACCAAGAACCGATTCAACGTTCTAGGCCAAGCCTCTGAGACTCAATCTCCCATCGCTGAAACCCGCTCTGATCGCCCGTCCTCCTCGACTCCGCCCCCTTCGCAGCACCCCCCTCCCAAATCCCCCTCTCTGATCATGTCCCCCACCATTCTCAATCGGAACCGAAAGGACGATCCTGAGATCATCAACGATATGGAAGTTGACGGGAAAGAGAAGCGTCCCCATAACTCAGAAAACAACACTGAAGGAACTGATCAAGTGCAAAACATGGAAGAAGAGCCGGAAAGCATCGATCTGCATGGATTAGATATTCTAGAGCTAGAAGCTGCATGCAAAAAAAAAGCATATGATGCCATACCGGAACTCCAACTCAACAAGCTTGAAATGGTCATTTCTAGAGCTTACTATCAAAGCCAACTTGGAATACAAGCAGGCAGCCAGTGGGATGGAAGTCTGCTTCCCAAAAACACAAAGAAGAGAGGCAGAAAGACTGACTTGCAAAGGACAATAGAAATCGGGAAAATCCTGGTGGACTCAGGCATATATGCACAGCTGACGAAGTACTACAAACCCTCCATAAATGGTTAATGATGAAGCTCGTATCATGGAATATAAGAGGGCTTAACAGCCCAGGGAAACTCAGAATGTTAAAACATATGATTAAAAAGGAAAAGCCACAAATCTGCTTTCTCCAAGAAACTAAGTGTAACAGTACAACGCTAGGAAGCATTCTCTCGAAGGCTTGGCCTGGGTGTAAATCGGTAGCAGTAGATGCCTCCGGAGCCTCAGGAGGTCTGGAAATTGCATGGAATTCACAAGCGGTCACCCTGTCTGACTTTCATGCAGCGCACCATCTTAGACAGGCGACCTTTCACATTTTGGGCACCAATATACATGGTAACTTATCAAATGTTTATTTCCCACAAGATGCAGGAAGTAAGATAGCGCTCCTAGATACAATTGCTGCTCTTAGTAATAGTAGAAGATTCCCACTTTGGATAGTTGCAGGGGATTTCAACATGATTACAAAAACTAAAGAAAAGTTCGGGGGAAGGCGCAGATTGGAGAACGAAGATTGCCACTTCAAGGACTTCATTCAAGCTACTTCCCTCATAGACATGTCGTTCTGCAATGGCACCTTTACTTGGAGTAATCGCAGGTCTGGCAAGCACCAAATTGCCTCAAAACTGGATCGCTTCCTCCTCTCTGACAGTGCAGTCCACCTAGGAGGGGACATCTCTTCAGCCATTCTGGCTCACTCTGGCTTAGACCATTGGCCAATCGCTCTGCAATGGCAAAGGCCAGGTAGCACAACCAAAAGGCCCTTTCGATTTGAAGGATTCTGGCTCACACATCCCACTTTCAGGGATTTTGTGAGATCTATATGGGCCTCTTTCATTACCCCCGAAGGATCTAAGATGTACCCATTCCAGCAAAAGCTTTGATTTTTGAAAGATCACTTGAAAAGGTGGAATAGGGACACTTTTGGAAACATCTTCAAAGAGCAGCAAAAACTCACTCAGGACCTGGAGACCCTCCACCAAAGGATCATCATAAAAGGGCACTCGGAAACCACCTTGCAGCAGGAACGTACCATCCACAGCCAACTGGAGAACAAAAGAAAGCAGGAGGAGATGTATTGGAGACAAAAGTTTAGAGTCAGATGGTTGAAGGAAGGCGAGCGCAACACTAAATTCTTCCACAGAACTACCATTCAGCGAAGGATGCACAATAACGTCCCTTTCATCCAAAAACAGTCAGGGGTAAAAGTGGAAACCCATGAGGAGATAGAAGAGGAACTTCTCAACCACTTCAAACAGATTCACAAGGATCAAGGAGAGGACCGGCGTCAGGCCATACGCAAAATCACGAACAACATCCCAAAAATCATTACGGAGGATCAAAACGAACTCCTAATGCGTCCTATTCTTCCACAAGAAGTGGACGAAGCAATGAAGCAGCTCAAGGAAGGCAAGGCCCCAGGACCAGACGGATTCACCACCACCTTTTTTCACTCCTTTTGGGATATGCTAAAGGAGGAGGTCTGGCAGATAGTGGAAGAATCAAGGGCGATGTGATGGCTCCTGCCCTCTCTCAACGCCACCTTCTTAACTCTCATTCCCAAAGAGGAGGACTCCATCACCCCTGATAAATTCAGGCCTATTGCTCTCTGCAACGTCATCTATAAGGTCATCTCAAAAGTCATAGCAAATCGTCTGAAACCTCTTCTTCCTGGGCTCGTTTCTCTGGAGCAATCAAGGTACGTAGAAGGGAGGCACATAATGGATGGCATCCTGCTCTCTCATGAAATCATTCACTCCCTCCAGCACTCTAAGCAATCAGGTATGCTTCTCAAACTTGATCTCTCCAAGGCTTTTGACAAGCTAAGCTGGAATTACATTCACGATAGTCTAACAGCATTTGGTTTCTGCCCACCTTGGATTCGATGGATTATGAACCTGATAACCTCCACCCACTTCTCTATTCTGGTCAATGGAATCCCCTCCCGGTCCTTCAATCCTTCAAGAGGAATCCGTCAGGGGGACCCCCTATCCCCCTTTCTCTTTGTCCTAATGGCCGAAGGGTTAGGGAGGCACATTAAGCAAGCCCTCCTATCTCATCAGATCAAAGGCCTCTCTGTGCACAACTCCCCTGCTACTTCCCACCATCAGTTTGTCGACGACACGATGCTTTTTGGCTATCCCTCTGCCCAAGAAGCTCGTTGTCTAAAATCCCTCCTTCATGATTTCTCGGAAGCCTCTGGCATGCATGTCAACTGCTCCAAATCTCAAATCTTCTTCTTCCATACTCCGCCTTCTGTCAAAATTGCTGTCTCTAGCATCTTGGGATTCCCTGCTGCCACTCTTCCCTCTAAATACCTGGGAGCCCCCTTCTCAGCTTCTAACCTAAAGCATCCTGCTTGGCGTTCCCTACTTGAGAAATTAGAAAGCCGTCTCAACCTCTGGACCCACAGATCTCTTAACTTGGCCAGTCGAATAGTCCTCATCAAATCAGTACTGCAAGCTATGCCTTTATATTTATTCTCTATTCTTGCTGCGCCCAAATGGGTCTTAAAAAGCATAAGAAACCTTCAGCGTAATTTTCTTTGGAGTAGTGCAGCCACTAATCGCAAATGGGCCTTAGTGAAATGGTCCAATGTTTGCATGCCCAAGGAGAAGGGAGGCATTGGATTAAGGGATCCGGAGAAAAGCAATTACATCATGAATGCCAAGATCTGGTGGCAATGGATCACTTGCCCAGATAAACCTTGGGGGCAAATATGGACAGCCAAGTATGCCGGAAACCGACCACAAGAGGAACTCATCCGCTTCATCCCCACTGAAAACGGATCTGCAATTTGGAATGCGGCAAAGCAACACTACCAACTTATTCAGAAGCACAGCTTCTGGGAAATCAAGAACGGATGCACTGCAAGATTCTGGACTGATGCCTGGAACCAACGGCCCAAACTCCAAGATATTCTTCACCCAGAACTAATCCTTGCAGGGCTGAGCCAGCAACACGAAACAGTTCATCCATTCGGGTCCTCAGAGATGGAGTACAACTTTAGGATATGGAAGAGCAGCAACCAAATCCTCCCCCAAGCAGACACGCAGTAGCAAGAAGAACTTAGGATCGAACTCAAGAAAAGGAAGATCAGGCAGGACAATGGCGCGGACATTCTCAGATAGGGATATCTGCCCAAGGGGTCCTATACCACTACAGAAGCTTACAATCTGCTATGCAACTTCTCCTCCCCCCCTGACCCTGTATGGAGCAAGATATGGAAGCTAGGAACATGGCCAAAAATCGCCTACTTTCTTTGGCTAGTAAGTCACAAAAAAATCCTCACGTGGTACAAGCTTAGAAAGCGGAACTTTCATGGCCCCTCGTTCTGTCCTAATTGTGCTCAAAATGAAGAAACTCTCCAACATCTTCTGGCAGCATGCCCCCTAGCCAGCCAACTATGGGACAAGGTCAGTTTCAGATGTCAAAAAAGTTGTAGGGGTGAGGAAGACATTGTTAACTCCTTAAGACTCTGGCCAATGCAACCCTACAATTGCAAGATCCTCAACCATTAATGGAGCATCATCCCGGGGACTGTCCTCTGGAATATTTGGAAGGAACGCAACCAACGCATATTCAAAAGCAAACAATCCACTTCAGAAGAAACCTGGAGGAGAATTCATAAGAACATTCAGGAGACAATGACGCTCCAAGCTTGGACTAAGGAAGACCTTCCTTCTACAGATAATGAACGCAACATCCTGGAAAATTGGCAGCTACAGCTATCCCCTGATTCTCTCAAAAGTAATGCCACTATTGCTCATAACAAGGATGACTGTCAATGGCAAGCCCCTCCCACAAGTACCTTCAAGCTAAACTTTGATGGGGCCTCCAAAGGAAATCCAGGAGATGCAGGATACGGAGGTATAATAAGGGACTCTGAAGGTAAACCTATCCGAATTTATTTTGGAAACATTGGATGGGACACTAACAACTCAGCTGAACTAGAAGGTCTATGGCAAGGACTACTGCAGGCAGGGAACCTCAACCTTCAACCCATAATTGTAGAAGGAGATTCCCAGATTCTCATCAACATGGCCACCCGACTGCAGAATGGCTCTAATGCAAGGAAAATAGCGCTCAGTTGGAGACTCGAAGCAAGGCTAAACGCATTAGCCAAGAAGCTCAGCAATTTCAGTGCCATCTCCTTCTCTCACACCAAAAGGGAGGGAAACAAAGTAGCGGATCTCCTCGCCAACATTGGAATAGAGAATGCTCACTCACTCTTATCAGGAGACACCAACATCATCTCTAACAGGCAGCAGCTCCAGGAGTGTCAAAGCATGATCCTGGCAGAGACCACTTCCCCGGATGCGGGTGTCCATCGTCAGGAAAAGGAGGAGCCACATGGCGAGCACGGGCTGCCACGTGAAGCCGTAGGCGCCTTTAATGCCTCAGGCCGCCAAAGCTCAGAAGCGAGAGAGGCTTCAGGGCATCCTTAATGGAGCCGCTTGAGGCATGGGAAACCCTGCGCACTGCATTTACTGAGGGTCCCTTCAATGCAGAGGTTGATGAGTTTAAGTCTGCTGGTTTGTTGGAGATGGAGGCAATACGCTAGAGGGAAAACTCTGGGCATGTTGAGAACTTGCGCCGAGAGCTGGTGGTTGAGCGCTGGAAGGAGGCCCGCCTCATTTCCTCGCTTCTTAGCCTATGTCTTTGCTCCCTTGAGCTCGGCTCCATCCCAATTTGGGAGCAACAGGCTCTTTGTCATCTCATCGCTGGTAAACGGAGAGAAGGACTGGTGGATTTCATGGTGCGGGAGAGAATGCCTTGCAGGCGAAGCTCGGGATGTAGAGCATCCTCCCGCCCCCCTGCAGCGGACACTCATCACCACTGTTGCTGTTGCTACTGCCATCGCAGAAGGGGAGCCACCCCAATTCTGCCATGCCAAGCGGTGGAGGTGGGCAATGCTGATGTTGGGGAGCCTGTGCTATCAGCCTTCGGCTCAGTTATCTTCTCATTGGGCAGCTCCAGGGGAAATCCAGGCATCAACGCACACATCTCGGTGCTTTTTACAAAAATTCCAGAGGGGAATGAAGAGGGGTCGGCCTTGGTTCTTGGGGAGGATGGCACAGCGCGCGGCAAAGAGAAGCTCACATCAAATGAACCATCAAATGTTGAAGAATGCTCAGGAAAGGGTAAGGGTAAGTGTCCAATGGGACAGATGTCTTCTGTGGAAGGCACTTCAGGAGCAGCGTGCCCTCTGCCACCCTCTCAATCCCGTGAACCAGAATCGCCTACTCCGAAGCAAAATCCCATCGATATATGGGAGGGAATTCCAGAAGATCAATGGGGATGCACAATTGAGGAATAGAAGCCTGAGGATTAGCTCCAGAAGGCGACACTGTGTCGTTGCCTCCCACACTCAGGTCGAATTCTCTCAGGTCGGGGTCCTGTCAATTTCAAGTTTACGTTTTGTTTCTTGTCTGTTCTCCTCAGTTTGCTTAGTTCTGTACGCGGCTATAGAAGTTCTAGTAGGAGTGAAGTCGTCAGTTTTGTACCCGGGTCAAGGCATGGCCTGTCTTTTGTATGTTCATGGTTGTCATCGGGTTTTACAGCAGCATTGCATTACAAGCTTGTTCTGGAAAAGCCCCTGTGTGGGTTGTCATGGCGCTCCTATAGAAACTCTCAGTGTCGGTCTTTTGCTAATGTCGCAGTCTTTTGCTAATGTCGCCCTGCGAGGCAACTGTATGTGTCGATCTTTGCTACCCATGGAGCCACAGATGGCCCTGGGCTACCAGCTTCTTTGGATGTAATATTCTACTGTACATTTTAATATAACAGTAGTTAGTATTGCCGAGAAAAAAAAAATAGTTAGGTAGTCAAGTTGGCTTTGGAGTTGGTCAATTTTTTTATTATAGCATGAAACATGAAACCATACACTGTATTACTAGTTATGTAGTCAAATTGGCTTTGGAGTTGGTCAATTTGTGATTATAGCATGACACGTGGAACCATCCACTATCTTACTAGTTAGGTAGTCAAATTGGCCTTGGAGTTGGTCAATTTGTGATTATAGCATGACACATGGAACCATACACTCTTGTTGTTACTAGTTGAGTAGTCAAATTAGCTTTGGAGTTGGTCAATTTGTGCTTATACCATGACACGTGGAATGATGCCAGCCTAAGTCGACAATACCCACATTATGTATATAAAATTGCATGTCACTGGTCCTAGGCCTTAATCACCTGATCCTTGGTGAAAACCTTCACAAATAAAGGCTTAAGGCTTCTTAATTTAAATCTCATGTGGAAACATTATATTTGACTAACCAATAGTCTAAACCTTCATTAACCTTTCCTACAAAATTCTATTTAACCCTCCTTAACCTTGGTTAATTCTTAACATCCCCTCATCTTAACCATACTATGGTTAGACTTTATTTACCCCCAACTTAAACCTTTTAATTTACTTTATTTCTATTATAACTTCATATAATAGAAATATACCAATAGCCTAGTTAACTTTACTTTTCTGCCTTTCCACTGCCTTTGTACATTTTCCAATGCTCACCTTTATCGTGTTCAACCTCCATTATAAATTTCACACCACCAAATCAACGGCTATCGCGAGATCTCCACTCATCCTCCGGAACTCAAACAAACATAACATGCGTCCATAACCATATCGGGTCTGCTCAGAATGTTAACTTGTGCACACTTTTCCATGCAATTAGCATCCGACCCATCAAAAAATGGATGGTTTTGATCACCAGATATCAACAAGATCTAACTCAGCTGCATAAACTCTCATCGGGTCCGATTTCCAAATTTAACCTCGTGCTTGTTTGCACACGATATGTCTCTAATCATGAATTCAATGGATGGTTCGATCTCTTTTGGATTTCACCTCAATTAAGATATGGGTTGTACCTTCATTGGGTCCGTTTTTTGGAAACCACTTATGGTTTTGATGTCATGCGATATTCACTTCCGCTGAAGGAAACCACTCTCCTATTCTGCTAACTCTTAGGTTTACTCTCTGTCATTGATTTCTTTTACTTTCTGTTGTGTGACTTAATCTTGATCACCCATTGCCTTCAACCTCATTTGTTGATCTCCTAGATCCAACGGCCCCTGTACATCATCACCTCATTTCTTCCTCCTTCCCTCTACTTCGTTTTTATGCCATTTCTTAGTGTTTCTATGGTTTCAAGTTTCTTCAGGGTTTCAGTATTTAGATGCCCTGTAACGCAACTCCCTCTTGATTTAACTCCCCATTCTTTTAACACAGTCACTCCTAAATCTCGATTGTGATCCTTCGAATGGATTCAAGTAATCCAATACGATCCTTCATATCACTTCTCTATGTTCTGTCTGAACTCCAGCTGCATGTAGAAACTCTAGTGTTCACACACAATTTATAGCTCCATTAATCAATACACACTACACAATTCAGGAATCAAATCCTTTGTATTGATAAATAAATATTTACATAAGAGTCTCTCTCTCTGGTATGATTTTCTAATTAGTGGCCTCTATTTTCCTACCTGCCCGTAGGCTTACAGTCAAACCCTCTAACTAAATAACTAGCTCACCTCTTTCTATGCCTTTTAGGCTTCCATTTATACAAAAGGATTCTATAACCAATTCCTGGTTTAGATCCATAAACTTCTCAACAAAATCCTAAAATCTCATCTTTATTCCTAAGGATCCTATTTAATCCACAAATCATGAAACCAACTCCTAATCTTAGATTTACAACTGATTCCCAAATATTTCAATTATCCTAAATCTCTCATTTTCTCTAACATTCGAGAGCATTTACAAATATGTCTCACAATACTCAACTAATTCCTATTCTGATTAAAATTGTTTAAAAGGCTAAGTAATTACATTAATTTTAACACTTAGGAAACCAACTTCCTTAAAACACAAGACCCCTATGTCTACTAAAATACAATGATTTTTTCTTGAGTTGAATTCTCCTGCATCAGACTCCCAAGGTAGAAAACATTCATGATCTCCTGATCATGTGTCTTCATATGTTGATAGAAAACCTCCAGGATCCCAAACTTTAGTTTGTAACAATCTGAAAGCTCTGCACCTTTGCTGTTATTATATTTGTGTTGTCTTATGTTTCATCTTCCTCTCCTTGTCAATCAGTTTCAAATTCAGACTGATCACTCCTCCTGTTGTTGTCAATCTCCTCCATATGGATTGTTTCATCATTAACTGCCATAATTCTTCAATCTTTGTCTACAACACATCCTTGGGCTTGTCCATACTCTGCCACTTACTGCTATCTCTTTCTCTTTGTTTCAGGTTGTTGTTGTTGTTCACTAACTCTTCAAACTGATATTCTTCTCTTTGAAGTTGTCGAATTCTTATTGGCGCCCTTTCATCCTTACCATCTTTCATGATTATCTCTTTCTGCATTGAATCCTAACTTTCCATCATTTTCTCGAGCAATTGAACATCTCTGTTCCATGGATTAAACACTTCCACAGAATCCTCTTCTTTCATTTTTACTTGGCTGCTCATCTATGCCAAATTTTCTCTAGCATCTGCAACTAAACATGCACTCACAAAACAATTGTTAATATAAAAATCATAAGGCTTCTGTGCATTTTCTTCATTTAGTAACACATCAGTATGATGCTCTGATTTCTCCTCCTCTATCAGCACATTAGTGTGCTGATTCAACTTCTCTAAAGAATTCTCTAAAGTACTATCAAGACTATGAGTTAGTCTCCCCTCCACATCATCTTCTCTAATGATGTCTTTCTGCTCTTGTCCACTATATTTAAGTCCTTCCTCTATAATCACACTGTCATACTTTGAATTTTCCACTAAATACTCCAGAAATTAAATTTCTCTGTGACACTTCATAAGTACTTCATCATTACTTATGATTCTTGCATTTATACTTGAATTATCAATTTGAAAAGTACAGAGTTCAACACTCTCAACTGTTGCTTCACACATCAGTTCTTCAAACTGAATTTCAACTCCTTCTTTCATAAGAAATTGTTCTCGTATTTTAATAGTTTCAAACATCAATGTTTTACTAAAGTCTTTCTACTATTCCAAGTCCTTTACATGACTTAAAAATATTTTGATGGTCTGTTATTCGGCCTCTTGAAGCCCTCCACTTGGTTACTTGATATCCTTCTCCATTTCTTCTTTCAGAATAGAATTTAGATTCTTCATGACTTCTTCCTCCTTTATGACAATATCATCAAATTTTCCTTCTTTACATGTTTCACCTATAAACATACACAAATCATCAGACATCAGATTTAAAATCATGTGAGCTTTTGGTCTCACTTGAAGTTTCAGTCTTCAAGTCTTCATCTTCACCTAGAACTTCACCCTGTGCTGGTTCACAAATGGACACTTCCATTTCCAACTCAACTTCTCTAAGTTTCTCCACTAGCCACTTCACGTGCCTCTGTTGTAGCCTTCTATGTAACTTAGACCATTTCACTGCGTCTTTTCTCAAGACCCAACCCAGTCTTTGGTTTTCCTCAAGTATCATCCTTAATACATTGAGTTGTTTTTTCATCTCAACAATCTCTTTATCAATTTCCTCTTCACTCATCCTCTTTCCATTTACCTTAGCATTCTCCTTCTTCACTTTTTCCCTGCTGTGGTCTTCCTCAGAACCTCTACTATGACTATCAGTAGTAATTTTCTCCTTCTCTATCTTCATGAGCTCCTTACTCATTTACTATGAGTTACACAGGTCTCTGCAACAACAAGTCCTGCCTGCTGTAGGATACCTCACTAAGCTTCTCTCCTCTAAGCTTAGTATTTTGGCATCTATCTGGTTCTCTCCTCTAGAACCATATGACGAGCACTCCAGGCTGTAGGCTTCAACTCATATGCACTTATGACAACACAATTGTCCTCTGGTATTTCAAACGCAATTGAAATACTAGGCTCTGCCACTCTCTCTTAGAAACCTTTACTGGCTTCCCTCATCATTGCTCTTTAGGCTGTGATATCCTTGGTGAGATGCTTCACTAATTATTGTTACATGCATATCAATGATATTTATTCCAAAGATCATTACAAGATTTCAAAAGCTTGCTGCTCAACTTCCTTCTGAGAACACTCTTGTCCTATTTGTCCAACCTTCAGTTGAATTCTTCAAGTTCACTTCCACCTATCTATCTAGTCTTTCATTCACTTTGTTCTTTAGAACATATACAACTTTCCTTTTTTGTTTGCTTCTACCAAACTTTACTCTATCTTTAATCTGCAAAACTCAAACCAGAGTTAAATAAAACAATACCTGTATGACTTCACAAGTAGTCTCTATCCACTCTTCACATTGAGTGAATCTCCATTTTCCTCAAGAAAACAAACACCCTTGTGCTTTCTTTATACTTCTACATCCCTTCTTAAGAGTATCACTTACTCTCATCTTATGTCATGCCTTCACTTATCAGATT
The DNA here is from genome assembly GCA_000404065.3 of Pinus taeda. Classification (NCBI taxonomy): domain Eukaryota; kingdom Viridiplantae; phylum Streptophyta; class Pinopsida; order Pinales; family Pinaceae; genus Pinus; species Pinus taeda. The sequence continues at coordinate 27,471 of APFE030690806.1, read as the reverse complement.
TAGATAACCTGATCTCCTCTTGCCTGCATACACATCTTTAAAACATAACACGGAATTTCCTCATTCTGTTATGATATCAATTGTTTCAACCACAATTCTGATCTGATACCAAAATGATGCTAGCCTAAGCCGACAATACCCACATTATGCATATAAAATTGCATGTCACTGGTCTCAGGCCCTAATCACTTGATCCATTGTGAAAACCTTCAAAAATAAAGGCTTAAGGCTTCTTAATTTAAATCTCATGCAAAAACATTATATTTGACTAACCAATAGTCTAAAACTTCATTAACCTTTCCTGTGGAACATTTAACCCTCCTTAACCTCAGTTAATTCTTAACATCCCATCGTCTTAACCATACCATGGTTAGACTTTGTTTACACCCGACTTAAACCTTTTAATTCACTTTATTTCTATTATAACTTCATATAATAGAAATATACCAATAACCCACTTAAATTTACCTTTTCGCCTTTCCACGGCCTTTGCATATTTTCTGATGCTCACCTTTATCGTGTTCACCCTCCACCATTGATTTCACTCCACTAGATCAATGACTCTCACGTGATCTCCACTCATCCTCCGGAACTCAAACAAACTTAACTTGCATCCATAACCATATCGGGTCTGCTCAAAATGTTAACCTGTGCACAGTCTTCCATGTGATTACTGTCTGATCCATCAACCAATGGACGGTTCTAATCACTAGATATCAACAAGATCTAACTCTGCTCCATAAACTCTCATCGGGTCCGATTTCCAAATTAAACCCCATGCTTGTTTTCATGCAATATGCATTCGATCACGGATTCAATGGACGGTCCAATCTCCTATGGATTTCAACTCAATTAAGATATTGGTTATACCTTCATCGGGTTCATTTTCTAGAAGCCACTTATGGTTTTGATGTCGTGAGATAACCACTTCTGGCTAAGGAAATCACTCTCCTCTTCCGCAAACCCTTAGGTTTAATCTCCGTCGTTCATTTCTTTTACATTATGCTGCGTGACTTAATCTTGATTGCCCATTGCCTTCAACCTCATTTGTTGATCTCCTAGATCCAACGGCTCATGTACATCATCACCTCATTTCTTCATCCTTCCCTATACTTCATTTTTATGTCATTTCTCACTGTTTGTTTGGTTTCAAGTTTCTTTAGGGTTTCAGTATTTATATGCACTCTAACACAACTCCCTCTTGATTTAACTCCACATGCTTTTAACATAGTCACTCCTGAATCTCGACTGTGATCCTTCAAATAGATACAAGCGATCTAATACGATCCTTCATATCACTTTTCTGTGTTCTTCTTGAACTCCAACTGCATGCAAAAACTCTAGTTTTCACACACAATTTATAGCTCCATTAATCAATACACACTACACAATTCAAGAATCAAATCCTCTGTATTGATAAATAAATATTTACATAAGAGTAACTCTCTCTGGCCTGATTTTCTAATCAGTGGCCTCTGTTTTCCTATCTGCCCATAGGCTTACAGTCAAACCCTCTAACTAAATAAATAACTAACCTCTTTCTATGCCTTTTAGGTTTCCATTTATACAAAATGATTCTATAACCAATTCCTGGTTTAGATCCATAAACTTCTCAACAAAATCCTAAAATCTCATCTTTATCCCTAAGGATCCTCTTTAATCCACAAATCATGAAACCAATTCCTAATCTTAGATTTACAACTGATCCCCAAATCTTTTAATTATCCTAAATCTCTCATGTTCTCCAACATTCGTAAACATTTACAAATATGCCTCACAATACTTAATTAATTCCTATTCTCATTAAAATCACTCAAAAGGCTAAGTAATTACATTAATTTTAACACTTAGGAAACCAACTTACTTAAAACACAAGACCCCCTATGTCTACTAAAATAGGATGATTTTTTCTTGAACTGAATGCTCCTGTGTCATGCAACCATGCAATTTTGTAGTTAATATTTTTTTATCAACCTCTTAGTTTTACTAAGAATGACTTCACATTTAAAATCTTGTATTTGTTTCAAGTTGCATGAATTTCAAGATGATAAATGAGTCTCCTAGAATAAGAAGTCTCATTGGATGAAATGTACATGCTATGGTAATGTCAAAAAACTCATTGGATGAAATGTGCAAGCTAAGATAATGTCTTGCAAAAGAAGAGATACACTTTTATTAAGAAGTAATTGATTTTTTTATTATTTTTAATTACTTTTTATCTTTAGACATTTAGATTATATATTTTAAATTTATATAAATAATTACTTTACATGGATATAATATTTTTATTATCAACAAATGAAATATTTTACCACATTTCTTTTTCTCCACATTAATTGTGGAATCAACATTATTGTTTATTTTTAATATTTTAAATTAAAATTTAAAAATAACTACACTTTTATTTTTATTTTTTTCATTATAATTAATATTATTTTTTTAAAAACTATTTATTTTTCATTATAATTTAATTATTATTTTATTTAAAACAACAATGCATCAATTCAAAACTAAACATGAAAAAATTTACACATCTTCCATATGTTAAACTCTCGCCACAATAACAACACACATTTCTTTATACAATAGGAAAAACAACCTTTCAAAACCGCTATCCCAACTTAATTCAATTAAACACATAATAAACCCCTAAAAAATGAATTATAAAAATTAAAATATATATATGAAGACGATCTTAGGCTACATGTGTAATGAACAGGACCTTTGCAAGTCCAAAAAAAATCTTAACTATTTAAAAACCTCGATGTGTAATAGGGAAACCTCAATGTCTAGAGTCACACATACTCTACCCCCTTTGGAATTGAAAGTGTGTCCTCTTAAGAGGAAACACATGCTCCTAACTATTAGGCCTACTCAAACTATATTCTATATCCTTTCATAGAAGAATTTTTTACATTGTCAGAAAACATGTCATAACTTAGTTGTCAAACTAAGAGTGGTGACATCAATCACTAGTTACTATTTCATCATTGTTATTCAAGGAAAACCAATCCACACTGAATTATGTGGCTTCCAGTGCATAAAAAGACATCCTTTGACTCCTACCAAATGTCTTTGGATGTTGAACTATAAACCTATTTTTCTTAAGCCTTAACCAAACAAAAACAATTTTAAAACATACCCCTCACATAAAAAATTATATGCACATATGAACATATATAATTCAGCCATAAAAAGCATTATAAAACTAAAAGAAAATTAAAAATAATAAAATAAAATAAAATAAAACAAACATTTTTACTTTTATACATTGATGTTACTTTTACAAGTAGATATTACAACATATATTAATGTGATGATTGGTCCTTAGGTCACCTAGCTTTGATGAAGATTATGTATGTTCAGATATCACCTATTTGAAAATTTTGTGTTTTAATGAAATTATTTACTTGTTTCATATGGGTGGTAATGGTATGGATAAGTATTTTATTTGAAAATAATTATAATGGTAAATAAAAAAAATGTAGAGGTTTTTTTTTCTTTTTCTTTTAAAAGTGGGAAAATTTTTCATAACTTAATTGTCAAACTAGTAGTGAGGATAACTATTTATACATGTTATCTTGTTGTTATCTGCGAAGATAACTATTTCTCTCTATTATCTTGCTGTTATCCATGAATATCTCGTAGTTATTTAAGGAAAACCACTACAGGAACCACTACACGAATAACCCACTAGTGGTCCGTAATGGGGCAAACTTTCACTCCTACCACATGCCTCTAGGCCTTGGGCCATTAACCAAAAAAACAAGCTCTTAGCCAAACAAAAACAATAAAAAATATAGAAATTAGAAGATTAAAATTAATATTTTTATTAACTTAAACAAATTTATATGATTAGGGAAAAAAATTATTTTAAATTACAAAATAAATATTGGAATTTTGTTTATCTAAAATCAAAAAATTAAACCCATACAATGATGATAATGTGTGAGCATTGAATTTTGTACAAAGTTAAATTTTAAATTCTCCAATTTTTCATATTTAGCCCGTATGGCCACTATGATTCAGTATCAATCAACTTTCAGCAGGAGCAACAGATTGTATGATTGTGAAACGTTAAGTTAAAGTCTATGTCGTATGTGGGAAGCACATATTTTGGTAAATTTTAACAAACTTGTATATAAAATTTTTATAAATGTGGTGAAAATTATTTTTGTTTTTTCCAAAGTTAACTAATATTAAAACTTGCAGTTATAAATTTTGTAAAAATAAGACTTTTTTTGTTTTTAATAACATTCCAAAATCATAAAAATTCCACATATATTTATGATAAATCTATGATACATGTTGTCAGCTTGTCCTCCAAACATTCAGTCAAAATCCAGACAATCCAAGCAACTTTAATGACAAGTATGACATTATACATAATTATTATTTAATGGGAATTATTATTTAATGTTCTCTCACTAGAGCTGTTTATTGCTGGTGGGACTGGGCACAATCCTTCACTACCATTGAATGATAATCTCTGCACTATTGTCACCGTTCAATAGGGGCAAATTGGCGATGAGAATATTCAGTGAAAGAAATAATTTTGATGAGAAAGAACATAGATAAACAGATGATAACTACATAATACATGGAATTAGGAGACGTGCATTCAATGGATAAATGGCTGGACGTACATTTAGATTAAAAGTGATGCTTTAAATGCTTCCTTGACGTACATACTTGTACTTGTATGATAGTACACTCCAATCATTACATAATAAGAGAAAGCCCTTGTTAACCAATCAATTGAAAAAAAAAAAGCGCAAAATTTAAAAATTGAAAAAAAATATATTATTTATATTTTTAAAGTTAAATGTATTCATAGTAGTTTTATCTTTCAGTCAAATATGAATTAATAGGTGGTCAAAGGTTAGATCGATATCACCTGCATTGCTCTAGGGCTAATAACTGAAGTTCTAAATGAAATGAATGACAAAATTATTTTGTACATAAGATATTTCTTTAGCAGAGTTTCTTAATTATGTCGATAGGTTTTTGTTTGTGGCACTGTGGAGACTAGTCATCCTCTACACGTGTCACGAATCTCAATAGTGTCGCCTCTTTAGGAATTGTAGGTCGTAAGACTTAATAGCTTGTTTCAACACTTCGGCGGCTACTACTCACTCATTTCATCCAACAGCTACTCACTGGTTTCATTCGGCAAGTAATCAATCGAGTAGTTTGAACACCCCACATCCACACAGACACAGAGACTAGCTTATTCAGCGACTTATTGAGAGATTCCGGGACTTACAGATTACGAGGCAAAGCGAATCCCTTTTTATCCACCCAACTATAAAGCTCGGATCGAGTCTCAACCTTTGACCAATGGAGCCCCCCACTATATCCAGCCTTCCTAGGTTGCTTACCTTCCGCTAAATCTGCCACTTAAGGGAGAATCAAGTATCATGTTGAGGTTTATGTTAACATCGATGTCATATAATATTTAAATTCTTGGGTGGCTCAATTCTAACTGAACTTATAATATTTAAATGCTTGGGCAGCTCAATTCCAACTAAACTTATAATATTTGAATTCTGGGGCAGCTTAATTGCAACTGAACTTGGGCACATTTGCATGAGTATGCATGTTTTCTAGGACAAAAATGTGGCCAATGTCGAGGGGTCTTGATTCAATGGTATTCTGAAGGCCCCGAGACATTTTTTCGCCTTGTTGTATTGTCTCACCATGCAAGCAGGCCATTTCATGCAATTGGGGCCAGGATCCCCCAACTAGTGGTTTCTTAGATGTAGGGATCATTCAAGATTGTTATGGGTCATAAATCAATAACTACCCATTGTCAGCGCTAACAAATTGTGAAGGGGCTTGCTTGCCACTCAAGGACATTCCGAAGCATCTTTGTCAAAAAGTTTAAAAAATTGTGATCAAGATATGTAAACATTTTTTGATAAATACCTTAAACGTGTCGTAAGAAAATACTTGCAAAATTAGGGAACCCAATGGCACAATATGTGCACAAACTCCACAACTCTACTTTGGTCTTTCATTGTTGCTTGAGGCCAAATAAGTAGGAAACCTAATTCCCACTTCTGTGTGAATACATAACCCATTTGTTTACACTGGGTAAAAGATATGAATTCAGGAGCTCGGTTGGCTGCAAATTAAAATTAATCATGAAGGTGGTGTCAATTGCAGTTATTGAAACCTAGTGACCATTGTGGTGGGAAAATAGAAGATATTCATGGTGGAGTCTCAGATTCTGGAATTTGGATTATTTCAGCCCCTCATGGAGGTGGTGATTGGTTGTAGGATTACTTGGGAGGCTAATTGTAGAAAAATACTTCATTTATGGCCTACATTTTCTTGGATTGTGATTCCATCCTCATCGAGAATATGCTTTGGCTAGAATTTGTTCTGGATTGTGATGCCATCCTCTTCAAGAATATGCTTTGGCTAGAATTTGTTGCCGCAACAACCCTTTCAGCATCAAGTTATGTAGTTCTCTAAAGGAGAACGATAAAACTGCATGTCAAAATGAAAGAAAGGTTGTGTTTTGTTCTCTTTAGTATGAAGTGCATCCATTTCTTTTAGCACACAATTTCTCTGCATGGCAACTACTTGACACATAGAGACAAAGTCAAAAAGTGAACACGTTTTACGAAGGAAGAATGCTTACAAAAGAAAGGATAAGTAACTATGTATTTATGTAAATATTTTCTTGTGGTCACTTTGTAAATGAATATGTGTTAGACCAGAGAATACATAACACAACAGATTTATATTGAGAGATAGACAAATGGAGAAACAACAAGATTATTTAGTCAGAAACAACAAAATAGATAAAACAATCACTGGAGAACAGAAATCACTTTGCATTACATAACAGGCTTGGGCCTTGGCTTGCTTTCCTTGGCCATAGAAATTACAAATGTATAGAGGCAGAAGAAGGATCTAGAATCCTGTGTGTGATTCAAATGGAGATCTAGAATGATCTAGAAACCACAGGTGGTGTAGGAGGATCTAGAATCCTGGAGATCTAGAAAAATCTAATCTATAAGGATCTAGAATACTGTGTGAATTTGGCTTCACACTTAACATTCTCCCATTTGAAGCCAAATAAGAGTCATCAAGTCACACCGAGTCCTACCATGCCTCTACATAACTCATGTTCATTTCATGGTGGAATCTTAGTGAGCATATCA
>APFE030690806.1:2255-17904 GCA_000404065.3 Pinus taeda | reverse complement strand
GGACAACATACTTCGCACCATTTCCATAATGGTGTGATTCATCCTTTCTACGACACCATTTTGTTAAGGAGTACCAGGCGTAGCCTTCTCATGCTTTATGCCAAACCTATTACAATATTCCTTAAATGCATTTGAGCAATATTCTCCACCATTATCTGTTCTTAAACACTTCAGCAATTTGTTAGTCTCTCTTTCAACAACAACATCGAATTTTTGAAATATTCCAAACACTGCACTTTTATTTTTCATAGGATATGCCCAAACTTTCCTGGATGCATCATCTATAAATGTTACAAAATATGATGCTCCTCCTAATGATTTGATGTTAACAGGCCCAAACACATTTGAGTGTACCAATTCTAACACATTTTTCTTTCTATCATGGCCACCTCTTAGGAATGAAACCCTTCTTTATGTACTATATATACAATGCTCACAAAGATCAAGATTGTAGGATTTCAAACCTGGTAATAAATTTTTATCAAGAATGATTTTTAAGCCCTTCTCTCTCATGTGACCCAAACGCTTATACCATAGATCTGTTCAATTTCCTTCTTTTGTGACAACAGCCAAATCTGATTTTCCTATCAGTGTCTTCAATGTGTATAATGTTCCTGTCTTAGGTCCTTTGGCCATGACCAATGCACCTTTGCTAATTTTCCAGCCTCCTTTTCCAAAGCTTGTTGAATAGCCTTCATCATCCAATCGTCCAATAGAGATTAAACTCATGCGCATTTCTGGTACATGCCTGACCTGTTTCAACAATATATCTTGTCCATGTTTCATCTTGATCTGTACATCTCCCACTCCAACAATACTGCAAAAATGATTATTCCCCAAATGCACTCTACCATAATCACCAGGATTATATGAAACAAAACTATCTTTGCACGGGGTTACATGGTGAGATGCCCCAGAGTCAAGGATCCAATCAAAGCTACTGCTAGATGTATATACACATGCATCCTCTACTGAAACAGTAAACAACACATCACCATCTGTGGTTGTAGCAATAGTCTCACCTTCATTTGTGCTGGATGACTTGTGATTTGTACTAGACAGTCTCTGATCCTTTTCTCCTTTCTTCCAGAATTGACATTATTTATTCATGTGCATGGGTTTGCCACAATGAATGCAGATGATCCTTCCTCTCCTTGATTTTGATCGGCCTCTTGATCTTGATTGCCCTTGCCGGCCTCGATCCATTCTCCTACCATGATCAGATAGACCTAGAGCCTCTCCTCCCTGGTTTTCCACAATTTACTTGCATCGCAGCTCCTCATTCATTAAATTGTTGCTGACATCATCAAACTTTAGGGTCCCTGTAGTTGTTGAAGTTCCCATAGCTAAAATTAAATTTTCCCAGCTGTCTGGCATAGAACACATTAGCAAATAGCTCTAATTTCATCATCTAAAATGATTTTAATAGAGGCAAGTTGATTAGTAATAATATTAAATGCATTCAAGTGCCCAACGACTGAAGCACCCTCCTTCAATTTGAGATTATAAAGCTTCTTCATCAAGAACACTTTGTTTGATGTTGGGTTCTTCTCATATAGATCAAGGAGCTTCTTCCATAATCCTTCAGCTGTCTTTTCTCCAGACACATTGAAATAAACATTCTTTGCTAAATATTGGCGGATTGTTGCAATCGCCTTTCTATCTAGCTTATTCCACTCGTCATTTGTCATCGATGAGGGTTTCTTTGTTTTGCCCTCAATCAGCAAACACTGATCCTTTAAAATCAATATATCCTCGATCTGTGATTTCCATAGGGAAAAATTAGCCCCTCTCAACTTCTCCATATCTGTAAGTGTTGTCTCCATTTTCAATCAAATTCACACCCCAAAACACAAAAACTCCACTTAAAAATAAACTTTAATTATTACTCTTCAAAATTTAGTAATACTAACCTTCTTCCTTTTAAAATACCCTTTTCAAAATTCCTACTCCTTTTTAAAATATACTTTTCAAAATTCCAACATATAATTATATATGTTTCATAATAAATATAAAACATATATAATGTTTTAACATTTTCACATTTCACACATACATATGTTGGTTTGATAAAAAAAACTTAACGTATACATGCAAGCTTGATGTAAAAAAAACTTACGAACACCACGTTTCAACTCCAATCTCCACGGATCTCCACTTTTCAAACTCCAGCAACATGTTTCAACATAGGTCCACGACCTTGTTTTTCTTGCAGCAACTGTCTTTTAGTTCCAACGTTCCTCAGCGATTTCATGGACAGATCCTTCAACAGCGCTAGGGGTAACAACCAATGTTTTAACGAACGCTGCCAGAGCAAGGCGATGGCACTAAGTGGCTTGCACGGTGGATATTTGAACCTAGCTCTAATATCAGTTGTTAGTTCAAAACATACATAACACACAACGGATTTATACTCAGAGACAGACAAATGGAGAAACAACAAGATTACTTAGTCAGAAACAATGGAATAGATAAAACAATCACTAGAGAACAGAAATCACTTTGCATTACATAACAGGCTCGGGCCTTGGCTTGCTTTCCTTGGCCAGAGAAATTACAAATTTATAGAGGCAGAAGAAGGATCTAAAATCCTATGTGTGATTCAGATGGAGATTTGGAATGATCTAGAAACCACTGGCAGTGTAGGAGGATCTGGAATCCTGGAGATCTAGAAAAATCTAATCTAAAAGGATCTAGAATACTGCGTGAATTTGGCTTCAAACTTAACATTTGTTGGGCTCCCTATTAATGGCGGCGTAGAAGGATAATCCAATGCTCCACATGTGTTTCATCGCATGTGCTTAAATCTAGCGATGTGTCTGTTTAATAATACCTGTGGGTTTTGGTGTAATGGCAACTACTTGACACATATAGATAAAGTCGAAAAGTGAACAAGTTTTATGAATGAAGAATGCTTACAAAAGAAAGGATAAGTAACTATGTATTTATGTCAATAGTTTCTTGTGGTCACTTTGTAAATGAATATGTTGTTGTGTGCTTAACTCTAGTAAAAAGAAAATATATATATTTGCATGCAATAAAAGAATAAATTTTTGAAAAGAATATATATATTAGCATAGAGTGAAAAAATAATTTCTTGGAAAGGAAATATATATATTGCATGTAGTAAAAAAATAATTTCGCGACAAGTATATATATATATACTATATATATTATATAATATAATATTAATAATAAATAATAAATAGGTTGCATGCAAGAAAACTAGCTACTATGCATTTAAAATCTTGAAAAAATAGCATGTGTTTCCATACATGAGCTTATAGCTACTATACTTCTAGTTTCTTGAAAAAACAAAAGAAAAATGCATAGAGAAGATTTTATATTGAATGAAATTATTCAATGCATAATAAATATGCATAGATAGCAATTTATATTAAATGCAAATATTCGATGCATGGGAGATCTGTATGTATAAGTTTCTACATTGAATGCAAATAATCAATGCATGATAAAAATGCATGTGAACATTGCATATAGAAGGTGAAGAAGTCACATTATTCTTTAGCAAAGAATCATGTGATTGCATACTATTACGTTTGACTTCTTGAAAATAATAGGTAATATGTGACTTGATGTTATTATGTTTGAATTGCTGAAAAGAAATAAGTTCCTCCATGTTTGAAAAGTAAAACTATTACACTAAATTTCTTGAAAGAAATGTGTTTTTGTATGGAATGACAAAACAACTATTGAGCTATATTTCTTTAAAGGAACATACAATTTTATTTTTATTAGTTTCTTGAAAAAAAGAACATGTGATTATATGCTCATAAATAACAGTTAGATTGCTAAGTTCTTGGAAAGGAATATGTGTGAGATGCACAAAACAGTACTTGTGATCATTTCTCTTAGAAATAATATGTGTTTATTTTATCACCATCTTGAAAAGATAATTGTGTATTTGTATGCAAGATTTAGCTAGTTTTCTTTGAAAATAAATATGTGTTTTGCATGCAAGAAGGATTGTTGTCATGCTAATTTATTTTGGAAGAAACAAGTAGTTATGTGCAAGAAAATAATGACTATTATGTTAGCTTTATTTTGGAATAGAGCATGTACTTTTCATGTACAATAGTTATTCTGAATAGCTCTCCTTTTGAAGAGTTTCTTTTGGAAAGAACATGCTTAAGAATAATGTTAGTTGTATTAGTTCTTTTGGAAAGGAATACATGATTACATACACACAAAATAATAGTTGAGGGCTAGCTTATTTTGAATAAATTCTATTTAGTTACATGCACAAAGGTTAGGGACAATTGTAGTGGTTTTCCTCTTGGAAAGGAATGTGTGCTTGTGCGAGGAGAAAATTAGCTAATGTGGTTTTTATTTTATAGGCATGCTTGGATAGTTATATTTTATGATTAATAGATGTGCAATGTTGTTAAAGGAAGCATGTCACGATATTATGTTTACATTTCATGTGTGCACATGAATAGAAGTTGAAGAATCACTATTAAAGATTGATTATTGTTTGATTAATACTTTATCTAATCATGATATCCAAGTTTGCTGATGACAACAAAGGAAAGAAAGGATGGTGACTTATGCAAAGGATATATTATGTTTAATATTGTGGTAGGTAAAAAAATATTGGTCCATGCAGATTGAGGATTGTTAGTTGTAGGATGGTCCACTTATGGAACCACTAGGCCACAAAGACATAAAAATTAAGGATTGTTGGGTAAATGATATCATGATGATTATAAGAAATTTGAGCTAGACTTGTTTTTAAGATAACATTTTTATGTAAGATTTTATAACAATGGTTGAGGAATGGACTCCCTTACAAGCCATTGAGTGAGGGTTGAACACCCTCACATGCGTTAATAATAAAACTATATGTTTGTTGGCTTTCATCCTTCTAGGTTTCCAGGGAATATTGATGTTCAAAGATGGTTTTCCTATTGTGCCATCTTAATGATGTTGATTCCTTGCATGACGTGACATATACATTATCAAGTATATGATTAAATAACCATGAAAATGATGCAAGGTTACATTAAGAAGATTATGTTAACATGTTACAACAATGGTTGTTAATGTTTATGTACTTATTATTCCTTTATCGAAGTTACTTTACGTAATGATGAATATTTTATCTAATGGTAAATGAGGGAATATGAAATCATAAATTTGGAATTGTTACATGCAATAATTCCATAAAAAATTTCTAACTCTACGTTTTTCCACGAGGTTATTGGGGGATGTTAAAAATGGTATTGGAGATGAAGGTTGCACCAGTAACACCTTTTGGAAAGAAGTAAGTGGAAAATTATTATCGCATTACGAGAATTAGGCGATGAGATCTAACTGATCAAGGTTATGAAAACTCTTGGTGGGAAAGCAATTTAATGTTAATACACTAGATCATAAAGAGGAGGGTCAGAGCCACAAGTGATGTAACACTCTTCTCCCACATGCACCCAAGTAACCATGCCAATCGGGGTAAACATGAGATGATAGGTTACAATGATCAGATTCGACCTCCTAGGTAACCTTAAGGAAGTGGAATCGATGGAACATCACACACAAGCATCCAACATCATCAACAAAACCCTCAAGAGACAAGTTAGCCACTCAGACAACCTGTCCCAAGGTCCCACTATTGTTCTGAACCTCTTAGGCCATAGTCGCTCTCATGCTGTGGCAAAGGGAGTGACCAGCAACCTAAAGTCGCTTTCACAGGCCTGCCTACCAGCAATTGTGGACCAAAATTTCTAGTTCTATGCTAGCGACCCTGGAATTTATGACACGTTTTCAAGCTGAGAGCCCAAGCCATCCCCCAAAATGGAATGAAATCGTAGAATCAAGTAAAGTACAGGGAAGCAATTATGCAAAAGCAATAAACTTAACAAGACCTTAACCAGACCACTACTAGCCATGACAGGTATTTCATCAAACATATCATCGACATGTAACCTACATGCGTAAACATCATAATTAAGTGTAGGGATGATCCAGGTGGATGTTGGTGCCACCCACCTATCCCATTTGGACCCCCACAACTGTCTCTTTCAATTTTTCAGTTTCCTTAATTATAGCATAATTTACTATTTTTAGCAGTTTTTCGGGTCCTAAACTTCTGGAGCTGTTTTGAGGCCCTAAACGATGTTTTTTGGGAAATCTACAGCCAGCGATTTTTTTGTCAAAAAATCGTCTCTTCCGTTGTATTCCTCAGAGAGATCTTTCCAACGGGCTATCATGCGCGTCAAACGGAGATAATACGACCAATTCGCGACCCCGGGAAGTTGATGTACCAACTTACCCAAAACGGGGCCCACAATTTGCCGTTTCATCTTCTAGGGTTAGGTTTTAGAATGTGAAGGGCTGCAGATCTGCATTTTCTTAAAACCTATCAGGACAATAATCTAATCCCTATGAAGCTCTTCTTTTATCATCATTCTAAAATCCTGATGATGGATCCCATTTGGGATTTGAAATGTTGGTATAAAAATGTTCATACTGTGGATTCTCCGATCACTAACAAAAGATGCAAACCACAGATCTCTTAAATCCAAAATCTTGTCCTTGTACGGAGGGGATACTTGGAGTGAAATCCTTTTACTCGAAAAATTTAGAGTGAGGATAGCAAGAAGGGCTGCAGATCTACATTTTCTTAAAAACTGTCGGGACAATAATCTAATCCCTATGAAGCTCTTCTTTTATCATCATTCTAAAATCCTGATGATGGATCCCATTTGGGATTTGAAACGTTGGTATAAAAATGTTCATACTGTGGATTCTCCGGTCACTAACAAAAGATGCAAACCACAGATCTCTTAAATCCAAAATCTTGTCCTTGTACGGAGGGGATACTTGGAGTGAAATCCTTTTACTCGAAAAATTTAGAGTGAGGATAGCAAGAAGGGCTGCAGATCTACATTTTCTTAAAAATTGTCTGGACAATAATCTAATCCCTATGAAGCTCTTCTTTTATCATCATTCTAAAATCCTGATGATGGATCCCATTTGGGATTTGAAACGTTGGTATAAAAATGTTCATACTGTGGATTCTCCGGTCACTAACAAAAGATGCAAACCACAGATCTCTTAAATCCAAAATCTTGTCCTTGTACGGAGGGGATACTTGGAGTGAAATCCTTTTACTCGAAAAATTTAGAGTGAGGATAGCAAGAAGGGCTGCAGATCTGCATTTTCTTAAAAACTGTCGGGACAATAATCTAATCCCTATGAAGCTCTTCTTTTATCATCATTCTAAAATCCTGATGATGGATCCCATTTGGGATTTGAAATGTTGGTATAAAAATGTTCATACTGTGGATTCTCCGGTCACTAATTCAAAAAATAAATAGGCCTTCGAGCCTCATTGTAACATAGTTCAGAATAGTTTAGAGGCATGTAGCCGCCACATCTCTTCTTAGAGATAAGCTACCATCGCCCTAGATGGTTTATCTCTATTTTCGGTTGTAAGCATATTTCAGTATTTTCCATTAATGAAATGAAGTATTATTTCTGCTGCATCTTTGTGTATATGGTTATCTCTGTATTTTGTTGCGTTCCTGTTTAAATCCGGATCAAGGGATCTCATACTTATCTAAGAATATCCATAAATGATTCTTCCCTCATGTTAATTCTTGCATTATCCTCTATTAGGTGATAAACACATTATTCATTCATATACAAGTAAAAACATGCCTAGAGCCATACATAGTTGTTGTCATAAAATGTACATATAACCAACATATTAGGAACATAAATACCATAGACATATCAACCATCAAAATCCATATATACATCAGTAACTTTACACAAGAAAATCAAGGGAATGAATTTCTCATTAATGAATGCAATAAACCAACCGAATATGGGACTACCACGTTCCACCTGACCATAGAATGGCTGAGCCAAATCTCTCTTCAGCCATTCACCCCTGTGTCATATTCCAAGCGTGAATGTGGGACTCAAACCAAAAGAACTCAACCTGGATATACCAAGGCTAAACACTTCACGCTCATTAATATAAATCAGTCTTTACTGTAATCCATCCTAGATCACTAGGCCAACACAATGAACACATCATAACAGACTTTACCATGATCTCCACTCAATCACTAGGCCAAACAAGCATGGATGCCACCGAATTTCTCCACCTACACCATGAGGAATTTTCATATCTCCTAGTCTCTCAGGCTTTACCACAATCCAAACCTTGATCACTAGGCCCCAAACCAAGGCCCACTCTCCACACTTTACCACATATCCCAAACTGAGTATTACTAGGCCTAATGGAGAGAAAACTACCTCTTGGTTTTACTATATATCCTTCCATTCATCGGTAAGGATTCCTAGGCTCGCCAAGGCCACATAATCCTAGTCCATGTGCTCTATCATTTAGAGATCTACCCTAGTTAGCTTTGAATCCATCTGGAAAACTAGCTCAACCAAAACATGAGAACCCCATCACACCATGGTTATCTAGAAATGGAAAGTCTAGGCTAAAAAACATTGTTACACCTAGAAAAACCCATGCCATGATAGAAAATAATGTCATGCATGCTAAATCTAGCAATGAAAATACAATGCGAGTTGATACCTATAATGAAGCCCGTTGTAGCTGCTTCATCCTCCCTTTCCCTGCTTGATCCTTGCTTCCTCTTGCCTTCTTTGCCTTTCTTGCTCCAATGCCAAAGTGCTCCAAGAAAACTCTAAGTCTCCAAGACTAGGAGAGAGAGAGAGAGAATAATGAAAGTGCTCCAAAACAGAGTTGACAAAAGGTTACCAATTGATCCTCAAAAGCCTTTTTATGAAGGAGGCCTCTATTTGTTCATTTTCCATTATTTTCCTTCATTTTCTCCTCACATGCAACTGTGACCTTTCACCTCCATTTTCTCCTAGTTTCCATTATTTTCTTAAATAAATGTGTCAAAATGTCATTTTTCCTTTCCAAAGCCTTAGTCATTTCCTTTTCCAATTTCCTTAGTCATAAACAACTAAACAAACACCCCTTAGGATTCCATGAACAACATTAATCTTGGAATAAGTGCTTCATTCATCCGTGGTTATTATTTTTAACCTTTATTACATGGAATTTTTGCCAAGTCTACTATAGAACCCTCCCCCTTGGGGGACACCGTCCTCAGTGTTCAATCACGCATATACTTGATCAACCTAGTGAAAGAATACATACTTCTCTTGGAGCTTTATAACATAGCTCGTTGCATTATTTATAATGAATGACCTACTCAAAAGCAAAACACCATGAAAAAATGACAATATGACAACCATACCGCATATTGGAGCTTTATTGCATAGCTCATTACAGTATTTATAATAACCACATATACACATATACACATATGCACATTTTCTCAACCAACAAATAGAGGGATATGATGCCTGCATCTACAATAAGGGAATCCAGAAGCTCACACCTCCACCCTGAAAGTAATACTAGGATTCACCTCCTTCCCAGGAAGTCCAAGACCCACTGCAAGGTCAAATCTGCATCCAATGTCCAACACTGCAATCCTGCAACATTTATCCTTTCAATGAACAACTACCAACTCATTGTTCTACGGCGCACCCCCAACGTGCATCTGATTCCATCTGGAAATACTAATGACCAAAACAAATACATCTGTGACCTTCCCTTCTCTTCTACACAGTCCTTAGGGAATCTAGTCACCCTCTTCTGTGCAATCACTCACCTTCCAAGTTCTACTGGCACCCCCATCACGGGCAGCCCATCCCTTGGCAAGGCATCCTCGCATTGAAAGATACAAAAACCAAGGCATATTCTTGTCTCAAAACCATCATACCAATCATATCATGCTCATGGAAATCAATGGACACTATTGGGTACCAGTGTCCCATAATGGCACTATTCTTGAAGTGCTTTACCAACATATTCTTGCATATTCCAATTCTTTTCACTATTGCCATTGATTCTTGTAGTTTATTTTAACCACTCAACTGGACATTTATGTGCCTCTTGTACCAAGCACATAACTTCCATTAGATTCAAAATAATTTGTAATAACTTCAAATCATATCTCATTAGTAGCTCATCAATAAGGTACACTTGCAATCCTATTTACTTCCTGTCACGACAAGTCCAACTAGCATCATGTATAAAAACATCACATCAGCTTAGCTCAAAACATAACCATCATATATCAAAATCATAAATCACATGTAACCATCATAAACGAGAATTATAGATCACATTTAATCATCACAGGCTAGAATAAAAAATCATCGGCGTAGTAAAACTGAAATATAATACAGATACTTATCCTTGATTGACCCTTACTTTTGTCTTTGTTCTTTTATACACACACTGGATCAATTGCCACACAAAGCCAACACCCAGTGCCTTCTCCTCCACCAGGTGCACATACACATAGTGTGCATCACACACATACAACCACACATGCCATATAACGCCATGCAATTCATGCACCTATACTTGACATCCAACACATACACCTACACCCAGTGTCAACACATTACATACGCCTACATCTAGTGTACAACACAATACATGCACCTACACCTGATGTACAACATAACACAAATAGGCGTCTAGAGTGAAACACAATGAATGCACATGTCACAATACCATGACTACACAATCAACATACATAGTAAACAATGTAAACTTTGAAACGGGAACTATAAACTCAAAACAGGAACTCTCGCCAAAAAACCCCAAACAAACATAAAAAACAATGCTAAAAATGAAAAGTGTGTATACTGGAACGATGGTTTTTTTTTAGGGTCAATTTTGAACATGTTTTAAAAATGGCAGTGAAAACGAAATTTTCGTGGAAAAAATACCTTGAAAAAGAAAAAGTGTTGATACTAGAATGATGAATTTTTTTTAGGGTCAATTTTCAACATTTAAAAAAAAATGCTAGTAAAATTGAATTTTTATGTGCAAAAAAACGGTTGTTTAGGAGGAAAAAAACACATTAATTTTTTTGGTAGAATAACATTTTGCTTTCCTGCGTATAAATTCAACATGTTTTCAACCATTACATGCTAGATACAAAAGAAATTGGAATTTTTCAATGATAAAATTAAAAAACCATGACATTATGAACAAATTACATGACTAAATGAATCAAAATGTCATTATTTGTATATTGAATGAAACATACATTATATCTCTAATTTAATGTTGCATTGTAGATATTCTAAACAATAAAAATTATCATAATTAAGACATATAATCAAACAACATAAAAATGACTCATAACTTCTGATTTAACACCATATGGAAATCAAAAATTTTATTTCAAGATACGATGAAAACATCACTTATATAAACTATCTTAGACAACTATTCAAAATCACTCATATTTTCTTGCACACCATCAGAATTCACATCTTCAGATGAATGACTGGATGCAGACGAAGATGTTCCATATTCTTCTCTTTCATCAACTAGTGCCCCATCTGAGTCCACATGCATGCCTACCCTTTCAGGTTTCAAAATGCTTCTAGATCTGACACTGGTTTCAACAAACTCCCATCTCAACATTGTTCCTTCAAGTAACAACCTTTTCAGAATCTCTATCGTCATAGCCAAGCCAAAGACCAAATTGGTGTATAAGACCCCCTTGTTTGTGGGGAAAGAGACCCACCTCCATGCAATGATTTGATTATTGTCTACGAAGGCATACCTACTCTAACTCCTTCTGGTTTTTGAACCTATGAACTCTTAGGAGGAAACACATGCTCTTAACCATTAGGCCTACTCATGCTCTAAGAAAGTCAATTTCATTAGCTAAAGATAGTAATCTAGAAGCTCACAATTACAACTCACGATCACAATATAAAACACACATGTAACACACTTGTAAGATTACAAATTATGATAATATGTTTAAGAATACAAGCATAACTATTTCCTTTTATGCATCTCCAAAGGGAATGTAATTATGAACTAGAATCTAGCCTAGGTTTGGAGGTTGTGTTTTAAAAATTGATGCATTAATAAAGCCTATATGTGTAATCTTAAATGTATAAAATTGTATTTTATGCTATTTCAAAAAAATTGATTTGAATGTTCATTTTGTTAGGTTTAAAGGTTACATAATTTAGCATAAAATTTAACGTTGATTTCCAAGTTATTAATTTGTTTCAGTTTCCAAAAAAATTACATATTTGAATTTGATATAAACTATATTAATGCTATCTATATATCTATAACATAATATTATATTAGTTTAATTTAATGATATAATATTTAACATCTTCCCACATAACTTTCCAAGAGTCATTGCTACCGTCAATATAACTTCGAAATATACTTTAAGATATATATAGAAATCTTTTCTTTTCACAAAATCTCATTATATATATATTATATATATATATATATATATATATATATATATATATATATATATTCTCAAGGAACTCTTAATCATAAACACACAAAGTCACTACAATCATAGTATTGCAGTCATCATATCACTAGTAATAAAATAATAGCATTTCACCCACCACTCCTAATTAACCTTCTGAATATACTAATAATGTAATGGTAATCCATTTAAATATAAAATAGAAAGATCTAACTCATGGTTGTCCACCATTATGGCTGTGGACCATGATGCTACAGATTCCTTTGCGCTATTCTTTCTTTTAAGGAAAATTAAAATCGAATATCAATATTAACTCACTCTTGTGGACCATAATGTGATGTTCCCTTATTTATAATAGTTGATAATCAAATGCTACCATTGAGTAAAATAGAAAGATTTAATTCAGATTGGTCGACTATAATGGTTGAGATCGATGTTACGACTATCTTTTTCGATGTAGGGTTATCTTTTTATTTTTATTTTTTATTGTTTTTTTGTTTGCTTGGGGGATTAAGTTGAGATTAGGTTGGGTTAGTCTATTTATTGATAGAATAATATCAACTAATGAAATATAATATTTATCACCAGAATTGTGTAATCAAGTTTTATTACAAACTCTGGTTTGTAGGGTTTTGGTGTTTGGAATTGATTTGTAAGAGTCTCACTCTTGTTCAAATCTCTTGAGTCGTCACTCATACATCCATAATGTAGAAAAATACAAATAATAAAAAAGCAAATACCAACACCAACTCAAAGCTCAAAACTCTAGAATTTTGGTTTTATAATTAATAAGATTTTATTTAAATTTCTAAAACTAAAAATGAATGATTTTGTCATTAATAATGTAGACAGCCCAATTTTTCTCATGCAAAGTGGAATTAATTGAATGTGCATTTGTAAATTTGCTTATTTAAAGTTGACATACTGAGAATAAAAAGTGTTATGTGCATTGAACGATATGAATATACATGGAAACGGTCCTTATTGTGGACTCTTAATTACACGTGTTACCCTTGCAAATGCTTCAGCTATTGCTTGCACATATCCTCCAAGGGTCAAGCAGACGTGGAGGTAAGGAGATGCAAACTGATCTGCTTGACATGGAACAAAGGAACTTCTTTGTGTGGAGACCCCACGTAAAACTTAACCAAAAGGAGTATTGTAACGTGTGAGTATAGTAGTCCTCCGTGGTCTAGCTTCATGGGAAGATATAATCTCTACTGATAATAAGCATGCCATTTCTTTTTAACTGAATATGTCGCTAGTGTAGTTGTAATTGTTGTTGGTAGATACTAATCATAAATTCACTCGATCGCATGCAGGTGTGGGCACACGCCACCCCGCGATTCTCATAATTGCCCCAGCTAAAATATTAATTTAGAAAGAGATCCAGTTGAAATATTGGTAATGCATTTAAAGTCAATGGAAAAAAATGATTGTAAACCTATGTGAATTTTCTTTTTCACCTGCAAGAATTTGAAGATATGGATGAAGGCATTTGTCTTCATAAGTAAAAGTTCACCTACTGGAGCCACGGCCATTCTACGATTCCATGGGTGATTCTGAGAATCGCCGAGTGGCAGGGCAATTCTAAGAATTGCCCTGCCACCCCATATTTTTTATCATTACATAGAAAATATAAATTTACATTATTATCTAAAATGTAAATAAATTTGACATTCTAATCATCAAATTAAACTTTGACTGGATGCTGCAATGATATTTTCCAAATCATTATCGGTTAAAGTTGCCTACCATGTAAAGGGATTGAGTGCTAACACAGGTTCAAAGTATTTATGCCACTTTCAAATGATGCTGGAGCGATTATGAGAATCGCGGGGTGGCGGGGCGATTCTCAGAACCGTCGCCATCGCACAATTCTCAGAATCACCCCATGTGCCCAACCAACATGGAAGTTGGGAGTGGCTATTGTGTTTGCGTTCGTTGTCCACCGCATCGTCGTCCTATTTGTTGGAGAGCATTGTGTACTGTGCATGCTATCCTCTCGTGTTTACAACGTCAATGGACACCAACTTGTTGCCAGCATCTCTGAATTGTGCAAACACAACCAGGGTGTGAAAAAAATCTAGAAGATGATGACCTTGATCCTCTCATAGCTGCCTCTACTTGAAATGCTCAAGAAGTGACCATTATCAACATATGCTTCCTTTTCTTCATTGCCAAAATGATAGAATTTGAGAAGGAAGCAGAGCACGATCTGGAAAAGGGTGTTTGTGACATCATCTTGTTGAAGCTCAAATGATGCTGGGGCGATTATGAGAATAGCGGGGTGGCGGGGCGATTTTCAGAATAGCCCCATGTGCCCATGCCTGTATGCAATCCAAGCGTGGGAACATGGGGGATTCTGAGAATCGCCTCGCCACCATACAATACATTACCTTTTCTTTTCAAATCACAGGAAGGGTTAAAAGAGGGCTGGACTCCCAATTCTTGTAGTTACGTGGGAAGGGTAGCTCAGAACTCCAGGTACTTAGAGTAATCTACCTGACTCTGGTAGTCATTTGGGAAGAGTAGTTAGTGTATTTTACGTTTACAGTTCGAGAAGTAAAATGTTGATCCCACTTAAGACAGTTAGATGGATGGTTAACGAGGACGTCTGGTATATAGAAGCAGTGTTCCTAAATAAACACATTCTACCTATTGACACACTGACTCAACAGACCAGAACTAAGATGTTGTGATGAGCTCAGCAATTTCCATTCCATGGACTAGTACCCATCATCTACCTTAAACAATAAACTGTTGTGATCAAGGGTTCATTGCAAGCAGACCTGGAATTTCAAATTCTTTTCACCTGGTTATAGAAAATTTGGCGAAGTTCACATGGTTTTCTTAGTGGTTAATTTTTTTATGATAACTCCACAAAAATGATTCACAAAGACGTACTAGCTTAGTCCAAGTTCCAATATCCTTTACTTACCTCTTCCATTCCAATAATTTGCACTGCAAAGTCTGTTCAATCATTGACAATAGGCGTAACTCATTCCATTGTCTCAGCATAGTAATGTATATATTTTCTGTTTGCAATACTCAACTAGACGTTCTGAGAACTAGTCAATTGTTAAACATATATTTATGTTATTTACATGGTCTATTTGGGATTAGGCATAGGCATTTCATATTTTTAATTTTGTTTGGAAAAAATATAGTTCTATGATTTTGATAGTATATTTTTAATTCATATAGAAAAATAAAGAGTTGATATTGATTTCAAACTTTTAATCTATGTTATTAAAAGTTATTTTAAATTAAAAAAAATAAGTTTATAT
>APFE030690793.1:1915-18107 GCA_000404065.3 Pinus taeda | reverse complement strand
GGAAACCACTCTTATCATGTGCCCTCCGACAGATAACAATCAGACAGAAATCTGCAGGATATGGCATGATAGCCATTGGATCAGGTGGGGTTGATCAACAGTGAAGATTGGCCAAGCTAGTTGGCAATCAGTTGAAGCGACAACCATCGGATCAAGGGGCAGATCAACGGTGGAGGTTAAAGCTGGAGAAGAAAAGGTACATAAATGACAAAGCAGTTTTAGAGGGCGGTAAGTTGTTTATCATGCGCCCTCAAGGATGTAAGTGGTTTTATATAATTTTATGCGATTAGCCGTCCCAGGTGACACATAGCATGGGGAAACCACTCTTATCACGTGCCCTTGAGTGGATAACAATTTGATAGAAATCCATGCAATATGGCACAATAACTGTCAAATCTGGGTAGGAAGGTCAATGGTGGAGACTTGACCGAGCTAGTTGGCGAGTGGGTGCGTGATAGCCGTCAGATCTAATGAGGTAGATCGATGGTTAGGATTTAAAGGGAAAAAAGTCAGCACTCAAAGTGAATTGAGCAATGATTGGTTGGGTTTTGCTATGAAAGGAAATCTACTGGTAAAAATTGTTTAAACCATCAATTAATAGCTTTTCCCTAAGTATTTCATGCTGAGGGGGAATAAAAGGGATATGAGGGTGATCAAATGACAGGAAGAGTGAAGGAGAAGATGATCATGAAAGGAATAGAGTAACAATGTAATGAACCTAGTGACTATGTTAAACAACAACCTCCCCGTGAAAACCAAAACCCTGTGTTTTTGGGGTTGTTGCAGGGTTTATTCCTCATGTCATGGTCCCAGAGGGAGGAGGTGAGGCTGACACACCTCTGGGCAACCTTGTGGATCTTTTCTCTGCTATCCTACTAATTGAATGAAAGAAGAAATGAAGCAAACTGGAACACAACTAATCTACTATACATTACTGTAATGAGATTGCAACTAATTAAAGAAATAAAGAGTTAAACAATGAACCTTTATAATGGAAATGAACTACTAAAGTAAATGAACAATCAAACCATGAATCTATGTTACGGTTGTAATGGAAATGAACTACTTAAGAAAATGAACAGGAAACCATGAATATGTAGTACTGTTGTAATGAAAAGGTACATACTTAAGCAAATGAATAGAAAACATCAATATATGCTAGCATATATATACAATAAATAGGAGATTTGGTTGCTAGGGTCGGGCCCTAACCCAAGAGCTTCATCCCTTTGAGTTAACTCAGTGTTGGCTCAAAACAAAAATCATCTTCATTATAAATCAAAAACTGTTACAAGAATTGCAGCTTGAAAACAAAGTAGAGTTCTACAGTGAGAAGTCCAAATTATTCCTAACTCTTGGTGGCTATTGGTAACTAAAAAAATTGGGGTCCTAAGCCTCTCTACTTATACATCTAAAGTCTCCAACGACTTCCTTCAAACTTAGGGCGGCACAACTCCCAATAAAATGATAAACTCGTGCTTTCCCTTTCACTAGCTCGACTTCCTTCTAATAGGGAAGCTTGGCTCCAAACTCAAGATAAACTCATACTTTCACTTGTTTGGTTGCCTTCTAGTACACATGGTTTGGTTGTTTACACCTTCACTTTCTTGAATGCCTTCTAGTACTCCTGATTTGGCAGTTTGTACTTTCAGCTAATGTAGGAATACTCAAATGGAGGGGTAGTAATTGAGGAGGATTTACCTCCTGTAATTCCCCTTCCTTGTCCCATTTGAGTTTTTACCAAGGTTTTTACCATAGTTCCTTGATTTTATCTTTTATCCATGCATTTTCCTTGCTTTTATCCTTTATTCGTGCACTACATGCACATTAGACCACAAAGCAAAATATCCAACTTTACTCATCTCATAAACAAAATATAATCAAAAGTATGCAATAAGTTGTGAATAGAGTTGGTTTGACTAAGATAGGAGATGAATTAAGGCCCATATATTTACCAAATGATGAGGCTCATCAGTGTGTCAGCCTCCCATGGTTCTATTTGGGTTTCTTCTGAGATGGTGTCTACAACGCAAATGTTATATCCTGTTATTGCCAAACCCTCAGCGCATTCTATACTTCAAAGTCCTTGTGTGGTTTTTTATCCCAACTTATCAATAGACTCAACCAATGTATCGAGACCTAAAACCTTTGTTTTCATTTTTCTACCTCCTGATTGTCGCTTTAATTCCCTATTTTCGTCTTCTAGCTTCTCAATTTTAAGAAACAAATTTCAGGTTTCATGCTTACCTGATGGAGAAGTACCTTTCTACTTGCTCTTTTTCTTTTTCTTTGTCTCTTCTTGCTTCCCATTTCATTCTTTTTGCTTCCCTGATTTCTTCTTGAATGATGGTGAGGGTTCTGGTTGTGTACCAAATGTAACACCCTCCTCCCACATCTACCCATGAAGTAGGGCAGTCAGGGTAAACATGCAATGAGAGGTCACTATGATATGAATCAACCTCCTAAGTCACATTAAGGAAGTGGAACCGACATAAACACACCATACAGAAATCCAACATCATCAAAATAACCCTCATAATACAATTCAACCACTCAGACATCCTGTCCCTGGTTCCCACTACTGTTTTAGGTCTCTTGGTCCATAGTCACTCTCACACTATGGGAAAGGGAGTGACCAACAACCTAAAGTCACTCTCACAGGCCATCATGTCAATGATTGTGCACTATAATTGTCAGTGTTGTGCCAACGACTCTAGGATTTGAGCCACCTTTTAAGGCCTAGAGCCTAGGTCACTGCCTAGAACTGAATCATCTCTTCAAATAAGTAATTTAACATGGTATTGAAAGCATTAACATAAATACTTGTTCAAGACCTTGACTGGATCCCTACTAGCCATGGGAGGCATTTCGTCAAACATATCATTGACATGTAATCTATAGGTGTAAATAAGAGAGTCAATCGTAGGGATCTCATACTTATCTGAGAATCACTATGAACCATTATTCCCTCATGCAATTTTCTACATTATCATCTATTAGGTTATAGGCACATTATCCATTCACATACAAGTAAAAATATATTGAGAGCCATACATAGCTGCTATCATAAAATGTGCATATAACCATCATAATAGGAACATAAATACAATAAACATATAAACCATAAAATCCATAAATACATCAATACCTTTACACATGAAAATCAAGGAAATTGATTTCTCATTAATGAATGCAATGGACCAATTAGAGATGGGACTACCACGTTCCACTCGATCGTAGAATGGCTGAGAAAGATCTCTCTTTGGGCATTCACCCCCGTTCCATATTCAAATCATGAATGTGGAATCTCATAGAACACATCAATCAAACTCATCCAAGACTTCGAGAGGCCATCCACCTCAACCCATAAAATAGTGATTCCACCTCATGGTCTAACATCACCTAAACCATCATTGGATTGGTTTCCATCCAAGCCTTCCAGGGATTCCAATGCATTTGTCCATTCAAGGCTTCCAGAACTACTAACTCAACCCAGGGTTGTTAGAAGGTTTCTAGACTTTTTGTCCAACCAACGCCTCCAAGACTAGTAACTCAACCCACCAAGGGATTCTAGAGAGTTTTTCCAACCAGGGATTCCAGGACTAGTAACTCAACCCAAGCTGTTAGAAGGCTTCCAAAGCGTTTGTTCAATCAGAGCTTCCAGGACTAATAACTCAACCCAAGCTAAGGAAACATGAGAATCAACCAAAAAAAACAATGAAAGTAAGCCCACAATCACCATGGCTATCCAGGAAATGGAAAGGCTAGGCAATCCACTATCAATTTAGGCAATCCTCCATGCTAACTTTTGTCGCTTCCAGACATAGCCTTGGATTTCTTACAAGGCTAGTGCCTAGAACATCTAGAATTTGCATGTCTCATATGATTCTCATGGTGCTCGAGACATCATCAATATTTTCTTATGTATGTCTTTATATATATATATTGAACAGCATGGGTTGGTTCATTAATATAAAGGCATACGCCATGTGCTTATGGTACTTACTCACATATACAACCAGCAAAAATATATGTATAAATGAGTGGAGACCAAGTAGTTCAAGGACCTATGATTTAATAAGATTTGGAAGAGCAATGAGAGATGATAAGGAGATAGAGTAACTCATCACATAGAACTTGAAGCGTCAGGAATTATACACTTATTGCATAGAGCTTGAAGCCTCCAAAATTCTACACTTATCTGAGTTAAAGGTCGGCATAATGGATGAAAGAGGATGGGTGTGATGATTCATGGAGCGCAATTCTAAAGATATAATACCAAAGATCCATACAGGCACATTCATTAATGAGTCAATACAAATGAATCTGTAATAACTTATGAAACATTTCTAGCAGCAAGGATTACATGAATTTAGAGAGGAAACATGAAAATAATGGAATTTAACAGAGGGATAACATACTGTAGTACTTTAATGATGAATCGCCACCATTTCCTTAATATTTTGAAAGATTTATATCATAAAGTCATATAGTCTTGAAAATAACACGTAGATTTTTCTTTAATATTTTGAACCTTCGTGAAGTGTTTCTTCCCCCTATTTATTTCGAGAGGGGAGCATTGCATATTAATTACAACAAAATATCTCAGCCAAGCCTAAGGTGTCAGATCAATTGGCTGTCTCAGCTTGGAATGGCTTTGCGGCCCAAAAATGAATTACAAAAATATATTGCTTCAATAAATGGCGACACATTACATGATAACAAAACAAGTCAATCAAGAAGATGAAAATTCCAATAATATCTCCAAGCGCATCCCTATGATCACCTTTGTTTGAGGTTGTTGCTTGCCCACGTCTAGCCTCCTATGTCATTGAGCTGATTCTCGGTAGTTCTGACTTTACTGCTCGAATCAATTGTTCTTCAAAACTGGGAGTGGTCAACTATTAGTTCAATGCCACAGTATAAAAGTAGATGACGTCTGAGCGATACTTCGTCTTCCCTCTGCATGGAGCACCATTGCAGATAATTAGGTCCTCTTGAGCTTCCATGTCTTCATTTACTCCATCAATGTCAGCCCTAGTTTCATGTCACAAGGGGACATTTTCGGTCATCTCATGCCGATTTTGAATGCTGCATCTCCTTTCTTAAATGCCTGAGCTACTGACCCACCATGCCTTTAAATTTTTGCGTTACTCTTTCACAGAGTTTTTGCATCGAGGTTTTCCATTAAAGGTTCTTATGGGATGAGACATTCTGGTCTATTTATCCCCTTTTGCTTCATGTGACTGGGGGCTACGACCAAGCTTTTAGTCCTTGGGTGCTAGGGAATTTGGGCTTGTGTTTGTGAGGCTCAACCCTTTCTTAAATAGAATCCCACATATGGACGATTTATGATGCTCACCTTTGGTGCCTCCACTTGACACTTATGATTGCTGATATGTGGGATTGGGCCCACCCAGGATACCATAATCAACCATTTCATACTATTACCTCTGCTTGCTCTGTTTGGTGACCGTGCTGCTGGATATATGCTAAAAAATACCCTCACCATCCCACTGAGTGAAAGCGAAATATACATTCTAATGGTCGTTGATTTGGGCCACTGATCTGGGTCTATTGCTATTGAAATCACAATACAGGAGAGGATATTTTTACCATATTTCCTAGTGCTTGCCTATTGTCTGGATGTGAAAATTCAATAAAGCATGACACACATAAAATATGACATCGAGAAGCAGGAGTTGTATATCATCACCGTAAAGAGAAAAGGGGCTTTAACATTTATTTTATGGTGATTTCCAAATATGTTGGACCTGAAATTTCTCAAAACCATAATACATAACCTTTCAGGTTCATCATAATTGCAAGTCAAAAGGGAGTTTAGTGGAGGAGGGAGTTATGTTTTGTGTGATCCCCAATTGTGATATCAAAATCGATGGGGGCAGGGTTTATTGCGATCGGCAGAGAGGACCTTATCACGATCGGCGGGAAGGTGGAAATATAACTATTGGAGGGGAAGACCTTATCACAATCGGAAGGTAGTGAAGGGACATAGATATGACAGTCGGTGGGGAATTTGTGATATACGATATCAGCAGAGTATTTGCGATATCACAATCGGCAGGGGAAAGAACTTTATTGCTGTAGGTGGGAAACCTTGAGATATGTGATATCACAATCTCAAAAGGAAAAGGGAGATGAGTGGATATGTATTGCAAAGGAAAATAGGCTGAGAGTGATAAATGTTTGTGTATCCAAGCCTTTTAAAATTCCTTCGATATGTTTTATGAATTTTTTAAAGATATTTCAAAGGGGAAAGGGGAAACATGGCTAGAGTTGGAAATACAAAGGGATTTCAGATAGCTTTAAAAATGGGTCACTACAGCTAGAGTTTAGAAAACAAAGGAAAATATGAGGTTTGTGAAAGAAATGGTTTTAGGAGAATATGGAAGATTCTCCAAAATAGTTTAAACTAGACATGTTCTTCCTTCTTTTATATCCAATTTGCAAATGACAAAAACCTCTTTGTACAACTGGAACTCTCTTTTTAGAAGGTGACAACATTGGCTCCACCTGGGGACAAGGCATTAGATTGCAATGCGTTGAGAACCTGTAGACTATGATCTTCTCCTTTAGGCATGGAGTATTTTTTAAACTAGTGATAACTTTGTGAAAGTGGAATTTCGAAGAGAAACTAGAACTTTCATATAATAATTACAATACACACACCGATGTTTATAATGGGTGCAATACAAGTACCTCTAATTCTGGAAATAGAGTTTGAGGAAGTGACCATTTACTAGTAGCTCCAATGATTCACTACCTAGATTTTCGAGCAGGTACGTATTATTTCCTTTCTCTTCTGAAATTTTGAAAGGATTGAACCAAAGTGGAACAAGTTTTCCATGTTATCCTTTTTCTTCTCGCCGGATGTCCCATGGGAGAACTAAAGCTCCTAGTTGAAGAGGTCGATCCTCGTCCTTCTTTTCAAACAAGGATTTCATCCTCTATTGCTAATTTTCCAATTTAGCCCCCACCTATTCTCGGTTTTCATGAAGCTCAATGAGTTGGTTTATCCTTTGTGTCAAGTCACTTGGATCTTCCTTAGCTTTGTTCAATAACTTTTCCACTGGCATTGACAATTGGATTAGGAAGATTGCAACCTTTCCATACACTAGCTCAAAAGATGATTTTCAAGTGGATCGTTTAGGATTTAATCTGTTAGCCCAGAGGGAAAATTCAATTGGGAGTCCCAGTTCTTCTAGTTCTCGGTGATGATCTTCTTCAGCACTCTCTCCACAGTTTTGTTTGAGGGTGTAGCCAAGTTGTTACCTTGAGGATAGTAGATAGTGGAGTTCTTGATGATGATATTCATTTTTTGATAGGAGCCAATGAATTTTGCAGATTTGAATACTTGAGCATTGTCAGTGATGATTTTGATAGGGAAACCAAAACGCAATAGTATGTTTTCCTCCATAAACTTAATTACCACTGAGTGAGTAGGGATTCTGGCTTGGATAGCCTCTACCCACTTGGTGAAATAATCCATGGCTTTTAATATCCACTTATGTTGGCCACTGGAAGGAGAGTTTATTTCCCCTATGAATTCTAGTCCCCACTATCTGAAGAATTCTTCCACATGCTCTAGAATCAAGGGAAGAGGAGAAAGTTTTTGTCTCTTAGCAAATACTTGGAACTTTTGACATGACCTAACCTGGGAATGAACATTTCCAAGCAATTTGGGCCTGTAGAATCCAACCTTGAGAATTTTGTGTGATGTGGTTTTCCAGCTGTAATGACCTCCACAAACTCCTCCATGAAATTCCTCAATCGCTTGATGAGTTTCACCTTCTACCAAACATAATAGCAAAACTCCCACCAGGTCCTTCTAGTAGAGTTGACCATTGGATATGATATACTTTTGAGCTTGTAGTCTCAGAGTTCTGTATTTGGATTTATCCAGACCTAGTGGGCACCTTGGGATTAAGAGATAACAGATGATATTATTAGACTTGGTTGATCCCTCATATTTAGCATAGATCTTTTACTTTGATGTTTTAATTGTGTTTTGCTAAACCTCTGTTATGCCTTCCTCTCTTATCAGGTTTATCCCTAAATCTTGGCAATTACATTATGATAAAACCTTGACCAACCCCTGGCCTTTTATGAGCTTAGTAGTCTTTATGTCTAACTAATATTATTTTACCTTTTCTATCCATCTACCCCTTTTTCCTACACTGTCTCCTTACACAAGGATTTCGTTGACCGCTCTCATTGGGGCAAATGATGTGATTTATGATTGTAGCTTGTTTCTCGAAGATGTTATATTTCAGCTAAGCATCCCTCAAGGCTTGGATGATTAAGGTGATGGGTTGTTCATAACCATGTTTATTATTATGTAGTAGCAGTGCGGCAATAGTATGCAGAGAAGCAAAACAAAATATATCGAAATACGCTAAGTAGACAGGGCTAACTAGTACCGAGGCTTCAGCCAAATATTCTTTAATTCTAGTAAAATAATTTCGGGGGGTAGGGATCCACTTGACTTCATTTTCTTTTTTTAGCATATCTGTAACACCCTTTATTATTTTTGCATAGTTGGGTATGAACCCCCTCGAGAAATTGATTATCCCTAGAAAGGCGTGGACCTCTTTCTTATTTCTAGGTAGAGGAATATGACTGATAACTTTGACCCACTTAGGATCGATTTTAACTCCTTCTTGTGCTACTACGTGTCCTAGTATCTTCCCCTCACTTAGTACGAACTGAGATTTCTTGGGATTCAAAGAAAGACCACACCTCGTGCATTTCTCAAAGGTGAGCTTCAAGTGGAGGATGTGTTCTTCATCAGTCTTAGAGAAGACTATGATATCATCCAAATATACCACTGCAAATTTGTCTTTCTCTCCTACAAAAGCTATATCCATAGCTCTCTGAAACATGGCCTCTGCATTAATAAGACTGAAATTCATGTTAGCATACATGAATATTCCCCACGGTGTGGTGAAAGTAATGTTCTTCTTATCATCAGGGTGGATTTCCACTTGGTTGTAACCAGAGAACCCATCCATCATGGACATTCTAATTGACCCAACCACCTTCTACAATATGTAATCCATCTTAGGCAGTGGTTAGTTGTCTTTCAATGATGCCCTATCAAGGTTCCAAAAATATACGCATAGCCTTATTTCTCCATTATTTTTCTTGACTGGGACTAAGTTGGCCACCCACTTCAAATTCCTTAAAGGAACTATGAGTTTAGCCTGTAGAAGTTTCCTCAATTCTTTTTCAATGGAGGGGAGTAAGAGTAGATTAATATTCTCGAGCTTCTACTTGCATGGTTTTATTCCACCGTTTAAAGGAAGCTTATGCTATATGATGTTAGTATGAAATGCTTTTAAGTCCTCATAAGCCCAAGAAAAAACATCCTTATAGGTTTTGAAGAGATTTAAATACGTTTTTTTTATATTACGAAGGGATTCCTTGGTAGTCTGCCCATGTTGGGTTCATCCTCTGAGCTGATATTTCAATATTATACTTGTTCATCCATATCAGGAGCCACTGGTTTGGAGGCTACATCATCCTTATTAAATAATCTTTCCAGTGAGACTAGCCCACGAGGAATGCTATTCCCTTTTAGTTGTATAATTTTATGTCCAACCACTGTGTCTTCCCACAAAGTGGGTTCTTGATCTACCTCTTTTTCCTCTCCTTGATCAATGGTTGAGTTAGCAAACTCCCAAACTACTTCTATAAATCATTTGGTATGCTCATCATCCTTGAATACCTTACAGTGCTTGCCATTATTAGGTATAGAGGGTCTGTATCTCACATCCACCTTGTACCTAAGAAGATTATTTTGAGGGGGTTTGAAATTTATTGATGCTACAACAAGGGAATCAACCATTATGTTTCCTTCTCTGGGTAAAAATTGGATAATAAAGGCCAGGAAGAAGTTATCAGTCAAATCCCATACTTCATTCTAGTAAGTCCTCAATTTGTGGTGTTTAGCCTGGCACTAATTTATGATTTTCTTTACAATTAGCTCGGAGTCGCCATGCATAGTTAAGCATTCAATATTCATATTCCTTGTTGTTTGTAGCCCAAGGAGAAATGCTTCATACTCTGCCACATTGTTGGTTGCCTGAAAGTATAGCTTGAATGGGAGGGGTTTCATTCTGCTCTGAGGAGATACCAACAATAATCCTGATCCATTTCCCTCTTTGGAGTTCGCTTCTTGAAATTATAATTTCCACACTTTGTTTTCTTTTGTGTGTTGGTGTTCTAACTACATCGTTAGGTGTGATGGTGTTTATTATAAGATGGTCTCATCTTCTTCTAGGAACAGGAAGGAGAGGTCACTTTCTTTTCCAAACACTTGAGAATTTTTAGAACCTTCAGTTGTGGTCATAGTTTTTACAAATCTAGACTCTTTGTACAACCTCCTTTCTTCACCTCCAAAAGTGGGAATAGTGGCATAAGTTAGATCTAACTTGATAAATCCCACCACCTTGGAACCCCAAGACCTAGATAGGAATCGAGGGGGAATATTTGCCAGTATGATGTCCATCAATATGCTCTTCACAGGGATTGGAGCCATGTTTACCACCAAATCTTTTATCATTCCCAAGCATTTAACTCTCTTAGATTCAAAGGAGTATGGGTCCTTGTAGGGCCCGATGATCTACAATCCAAGTTGTTCCATCACGGCTAAGGGCATGAGGTTATGTGAGGCTACAGAGTCCAACATGCAATTATCCAATAAAATGTCATGAATTAGCAAGATCATATAGAAGGGTATAGTGGAAGGATCAAGTTTTTCAACATCAGTACCAAAAAAAACATTGGTATTTCTTCTTCAAGGTTTAAACCCTCATGGATTAGTGCTGAGGTGGATGGAAGCACGAACTGAGAGACTTAATCTTTATAAGTGGGTTGGTTTAGAAGTTCAATTAGAGGAAAATGAATCTTTACCTGGTCAAAGTTCTTCTAAAGATTGAATGTAGGTTGGCGTTTTTCTACACCTCCTAGCTTTGCTTCTCTTTCCTTATCACTAGTAGTTTTTATCAGGAAAGGTGCCTTCTTTTCTATTTGTTCCTCAGAGCTATTACATTCCTTATTTGAGGAGAACTTTACCTTGAATGCGTTAGGATTCATCTTACCTTTCCCTTTATCTAGAACTGAGGGAATATCTTGGGGAGCAATTCCCTCTTTTTGTTCTGGCTCCCTTGACCTCTTTCTTGAAGATATTAGATCATACCTTTAGTATAGCTGTGCTTGCATGAAATCTGCAATATCTTTACAATAGTCACTTATGTCCTCCTCATTTGCTGTTGCTTCTCTATCATGACTTGTCTCCTAGTGAGCCATACTTTCGTAATCTTCCTTAGAGAAAGAGGAATACAAGTTTCCCTGAATCTCATGCGTATTTGATGATTGTTCATCGATATCATCTTCTAAATATAATGGATAAGGGATCTCATCAAGTTGTTCCTTCCTTTCCCTTGGAAGTATTTGCAATGGTGGCCTTCTATACTATGGTTTATAACCTCGGTTGTTACCTAGAGTATTCGGTTTCGCGTGACCCTTTTTCTCCAACTCAAGCTTCACCACCTTCTGTGATAAACTCTTGATGAGCTTATCCATTTCTTCCCACCTTAGATCTGGCAATTCTTTAGCTTAACTAGGGGAGGATGTTTCTTCTTTCCCCCTTTTCTTCTCAGTAGGTTCATCCTTACCTCTTGACTTCATTGCAGAGGTGAAATTTTCTTCTATCTCAAGAGCATCAAGTTGGAGTTGATCCAAAGTGTGAGACTTCCTTTCTCTTAGGGTAAAACCAAAGTCGGATTCAAAGGCTCCCACAGAAACTACATGAGCAGTAGCTTGAGGATGCTTTATCTAACTAGGAAGGTTATTATACTACTTATTGAAACTTTTTATGAATTCTAAAATCTCCTCTTCTCACTTCTTCCTTATATCATTGAACTATGTGAATAAATACTCATGATTTCTCTTTTCACCTCACTTTTGTGTGAAAGAGTTTTTGAGTTCCTCCCAGGTAGTGATGGAGGCATTGGGTGGGGCTTTAAACCATTTTCTAGCTTCTCCATCAAGAGATTATACAAAGATTCTAAGGACCACATCCAATTGTTCTACATTTATATTCTCAACAAAAGAATATAATGTTTTAATGTGTCTCTATGGAGTCTTTTCATCCTCCCCATTGAACCTAGGAAAAAGGTTTAGGTAGTCCTGATCCATAACACTTAGAGGTTGAGGTAAATAAAGAGGGACATATTTGTTTAGTAAGAAACCCAAAAAAACCATATGAATTAATGGAGTGGGGTTGAGATTTTCCAGAGGAACTTGGGCCAAAACCACAGTGGTTGGAGTGGCAAGAACCAGAGCATGGTATGTAAGGATCATAGGAGTAAATTATGAGCAGCGAATGACAATAGGTTGGGAGCTGGATGAGGAGGCTTCAAAGAAAGATGAGACAATATCATAGGTACTAGGAGTTTTCTCCTTCCAGACTCTCCTGAAAATTAATTTCTCTAGGTCAGATACATATGGGGTTTACTACTGAGAGGTATCTGAGCAAGTGTGAGGCTTTCTAAAAGCTAGGATGATAAACGACAATGGGATTTATGGAGTCACAAAGGTCATGAGGGTGAAATCAGAATGCCTTTGGTCATCTACAAAAAGAGTTCTTAACTTGTCATATCCCAGAGGAAAAATCCTTCAATACATTCCCCGACAATGACGCTAGAAGATGTTGTCACTTCTAGACACAAAATCAGATTGCTTACAAGACCAGTGCCTAGAACATCTAGATTTTGTGTGTCTCATATGATTCTCAAGGGGATGGAGACATCACCAATATTTGTTTACGTATTTCTTGATAATATATATATATATATATATATATATATATATATATATATATAATATATTATAATATATATATATATTAAAAACATGGGTTGGTTCATTCATCTAAAGCCATAAGCCATGTATTTCTAGTACTTCTTCAAATATACAAACCATATAAATATATGTATAAACTATTGGAGGCTAAGTAGTTCAAGGAACTACAGTTTAATAATCTTTGGAAAAGAAATGAGAGAGGACATGGAGATAGAGTAACTCATCACATAGATCTTGAAGCGTCAAGAATTCTACACTTATCACATACAGCTTGAAGCCTTCAAAATTCTACACTTATCTAAGATAAAGATTGACATGGAGCACAATTTTAAAGATATAATATCAAAGATCCATACATGGACATGAATTAATGAGTCAATACAAATGAATCTGTAAGAACATTTGAAACATTTCTAGAAACTAAGGTTACGTGAATTCAGAGAGGAAATGTGAACATAATGGAATTTAATATAGGGATAAAATACTATAGTACTCGAAGGAGGAATCACTACCATTTACTTAATATTCTAAAAGATGCATATCATAAAGTCATATAGTCTTGAAAATAACATGTAGTTTTTCTTTAGGATTCTGAACCTTTGTGAAGTGTTGCTTCCCCCTATTTATCTAGAGCGGGTAGCTTTGAATAGTAATTACAACAAAATATCTCAGTCGAGCCTCAACTGTCTGATCGACTAGCTATCATAGCTTGGGATGGTTCTATGGCCCAAAAATGAATTACAAAAATGAATTGCTTCAATAGATGGCAATACATTATAGGATAAAAAAACAAGTCAATCAGGTATATGAAAATGCCAATAATATCTCCATGCCAATCCTTGTGTTTGCCTTTACTTTAGGATGTTTCTCACTCACGATCTAGACTCCTGTGTCACTCAGTCGATTCCTGTTGCTTCTACCTTTACTGCTTGAATAATTTGTTCTTCAGAACGACGAGTGGTCAATTATTAGTTCAATGCCATAGTATAGAAGCAGAGGATGCATGGGCGATACTTCATGTTCCCTCTACATGGAGCACCATGCTGGATAATAAAGTTGTCCCGAGATTCCATGTATTCATTTACTCTGTCAAAGTTGGCTCTGGTTTCCTATCATAAGGGTCCATTCTAGGATAGCCCATTTTGATTTTTAATGCTGCATCTCCTTTCTTAGGTGCCTCAGTTGCTGACCCACCACGCCTTTAAAGTTTTACATTACTTTATCGCAGAGTTTTTGCATCTAGATTTTCCATTAAAGGTTCTTAGGGGATGGGACATTCCAGTCCTACTTTTTCTTAATGTGACTGGGGTTTATGACCAAGCTTTCACTCCTTGGGTACTAGGGCCTTTGGGCTCATGTATGTGAGGCTTGGCCCTTTGTTAAACAAAATCCCGCATATCGATAATTTATGACGCTCACCCTCGGTGCCTCCCCTTAACAGTTGAGATTGCTGATATGTGATCTCAATTTCATAGTATTACCTCTGCTTACTCTGTTTGATGACTGTGCTATTGGATATATGCCAAAAAATACACTCTCCATCCCAGTAAGCGGAAGATAAATAAACGTTTTAATGTTCATTGATCTCGGCCAATGATCTAGGACAATTCAATCTCGATTATTGATTCATGCCTGTTGGTATTGTAATGATGATATAAGAGAGGGACCTTTTACCATATTTCATAGTGCTTGGCAATTGTCTAGACGTGAAACTTCAATAAAGCATGACACACATAAAATATCACATTAGAAAACAAGACTCGTATATCGCCATGGGAAAGGAAAAAGGGGCTTTAACACTAATTTTATTGTGATTTCCCAATATGATAAACCTGAAATTTCCCAAAACCATAATACATAAGCTTTCAGGTTCATCATAATCACAAGTTGGAAGGGATTTCATCGAAGGAGAGATTTATGTTTTGTGCGATCCCCGATTGAGATATCGCAATCGGCGGGGGGAGGATTTATCGCGATCGGTAGAGAGGACCTTATCGTGATTGACAGGAAGGTGGAAATATCGTGATCGGTGGGGAGGACCTTCTTTCAATCAATAGGCATAGAAGGGACTTAGATTTGACCATCGGTGGGGAATTTGTGATATGCAATATCTAGGGATGATTTTGGATATCGCAATCGGCAAGGGGAAGAAATTTATTGCGGTAGGCGAGAAACTTTGCAATATGTGATATCACAACCATAGAAGGAAAAGGGAGATGAGCAGATATGTATTTCAAAGGAAAATAAGCTGATAATGATAAAGGTTTTCTGGGTATGAGCCTTTTAAAATGCCTTCTGTATGTTTCATGAATGTTTTTAAGATATTTAAAAGGGGAAAGGGGAAACATGGCTAGAGTTGTAAATACAAATGGATTTCAACTAGATTTAAAAATGGGTCACTACTGCTAGAGTTTAGAAAACAAAGGAAAACATGGGGTTTGTGAAAGAAATGGTTGTAAGAGAATATGGAAGATTCTCCAAAATAACTTAAATTGGACCTGTTCTTCCTCCCTTTATATCCAATTTGCAAATGACCACAACCTCTTTGTACAACTGGAACTCTCTTTTCAGAAGGTGAAAACATTAGCTCAACCTGGGGATAAGGCACTAGATTGCAATGCGTCAAGAACATGCAGATTGTGAACTTCTCTTTTGGGCACGAAATCTTTTCTAAACTAACGATAATATTGTGAAAGTGGATTTTTGAAGATAAACTAGAAATTTCATAAAATAATTACAATACACACATTGATATTTACAATGGGTGTGTTATCACTCAAGAAAAATTTCTAAATTGTTCACATCAGTTCGAGTGTTTGCCAAAGGCACATAAATCCTTTTCAGCATTTTCGCTGTGCAACATGCTTTAAAGTAATTTCGTAGCGCCTAATTCATATTTTGCACTGGCTGCGCTACGAAATTGTGGATTTGTTCGAATCCATAGCCATTTTTTCACAGCTGTCATATCCATCAAATTGCATCAACAGTTGTCAGCTATCAGGTGAGGCAGAAATTCAAACAAGTACAGGAGGTACCACCAAGGGCAGACGAAACAGGTTGAAGACTTAAAGATACAATTGAACCAGCAAAAAGGATCTCCATAAAGAAATTTCAAAGTTTTGGTAGTTTTGCTTGGTATAATATTTTCAAACATTCCCATTCAGTTTTGGAAGGTATTGAAACAATAAAAAGAATATTTTAATAGAAAAGTTCTCAAATAAAAAAGTTTTGGATTGAAACTGTGATTTTTGAAATTACACAGCAGTTTTGCAGCGCGCTGCGAAACCCCTGTAGCAGCCTGTTT
>APFE030690786.1:0-24714 GCA_000404065.3 Pinus taeda | reverse complement strand
GGAAAGATCTAGCATACCAGCCTCAAAATGCAATCATGCAATCATCGTCACAAGATACTGTGTCCTCCAACAGCACATCCTAAACAAGAATTGATCAATCATCCTCTAAATTATAATTGGTGATCCAACAGAGTATATTAAAATTATAATTGAACGATCACTCTCGAGCCGTGATATAGAGTGTTTGGAATCAGCTTGAAGGGATCAAATATCTTGCTGTTGTTGGAATCGTCGTGAAGGGATCAATTATCTGGCTATTGGCCTCTTTAAAAATATAAAAATAACGGAACAGTCAAATCCTGAATCCTCCTGAACGGATCAATTATCTAGTTGTTGGCTCTTTAAAAAAAATAAAGGAACAGTCAACTCTTTAAAAGCATTTATCTAGTGGTTGGTCCGTTTAAATATAGCAAAATAAGGGAATGGTCAAATATTGCAGGAAAAAAAAAAAACCTAAACGGTACAATTTGGAAAAAAAACTGGAAGTTTAGCAACAGAATAAAAAAAATCAATAAATTATATGTTCCCTCTCATTATAATATAATATTTAATTATGTCATTATAATAATTATATTTAAAATCATTTAATTAGGTAGCTATAATAATAATATTTAAAATAATTTTATATTTTTATAATATTTAATTGTATTATTAAGATAGTATATTTAAATTCAGTCATATTTTGAAAAGAATTATTTCTATCATTATCATATATTATATATAGAATTATAAAGTTTTAATTATGTGAAAAAATTAATAGTTTGATTTTTTAGTTATTTGGAAAATTATTTTAATTAGATTATAAATAATATTCAAATAAATAGAAAATTAATTTTTCCAATTATATTATCATTTAAAATTAATTATTAAAAATTTGAAAATATTTATTATTGTAAATAATTTATTTAATTTCAAACGTATATAATATTTTTATTTTCTAAATTATTCTAGAAAATATAATCACAAGGTTAAATATACATATTTTTTTATAACTAACACTTATTGTTTAAATAATTAAACATATTTATTAGATGGTGAATTAATAAATTTTATGAATGAAGTATCAAAACATTGAATTGTTTGTTTGATTTTGCTTTATTTTTACTTAGATCTCTGAAGATCTTGTTGGATAGTCTAGCGAGACTTTGGTTCTTGTGGTTGGTTTAGTGGCTTGGACCGTAAGAGTGGGCTTCAATTGAATAGCTTGGTGAATGGTGCAAATTAATCACTGGGTTTGTCCTTTTGCACATTATTCTTACACATTTGGCTCATTTCGAAGTTATTGCTTACCAACTAATTGCAATTCTTATTCGAGTCAATATTCCTCTATCCTTGTGAAGTTTAGTACATATTAATTTTTTGTATCATCTCTAGTTAGTGGAGACTTTAGTCCTCTTTTATGACAATATAGTTAGGTTGATGATAGAAAAGAAGGAAAAAAAAATATTTTATATTTTGTTATATATGATTGAAACTTTTAATCTATTTGGAAGTGGATCTAAAAAAAAAGAATTTTTTTTTATCTTTAGTGCATTTCATTTTTTTCCAATGTAAACACGTGTTGTTGGATTTCTCACATTCAAGAAAAAACAACTAGTTGTAGGAATTTACCTCAATTTACCTCTTCTTATGAGGTTGTAGGAGTTTACCTCTTATTATGAGGCTTATGTAAGGCTTTGCACAAAAACTAGCATGGAGTTCAAATTTATTTGCAACTAAAGTAGATGTTCCCAATCTCAAGCACAGGATGAGTTCAAACTTTCTGTGTAAAATGTTTTGGAACCCAAATATATACCATTGGGTTTTGATCGTTGTCGAATCAATTTGTGCAAGTATTTAAATTTACCATATACTTCCTAATGCAGGTGGCCATGAGCTAAGAAAAACAATAGGAAATTCTAGTGGAAGGCTCGCTTGTGGTATGCCTTAAGCTTATATGCAATAATGATTTCAAAAGGATCAAATATTGGAAACTCTTTTCATGTTCTCTAGAGTAATTCATTATAATCTTATGTAGGTATGATTGACTTTCAACTAGCTATCTAAAGCCACAATTTCAGGTTTTCTAGTCAATATGTGTATTTTCAACAGCTATTTGATCATACCACGATAACTACTTCAAGATCAAAATTGTGATATATCATCTTCTAGTCAGCACATGCAAGTATTCTCTCAGATATATCCATAAATGTTTGAAGTAGCATTAAGCTTGTGCCTATGAATGGTCAGCATCCATCAATGACAATGGATGGTTGAATGGGCTGCCTTTAATTATTCAAAACTCCTTGTTTCTATTGGTAGAAACTAAATACTAAATTTCAAGGAGATGGCAAACTGAATCTAGGTGTTAGAGTGTCCTATTGAGCTTCCCTTTGTAGCTCAACAAGCTTATCTACTATTTTTTTGGGAGCAAGTGAAAAAACAAGGTGTTAGAGTGTCCCATTGAACTTCCCTCTATAGCTCAACAAGCTTATCTACTATTTTTTTTTGGAAACAAGTAAAATAAACTTACCTTGGCAATTCCACTCATTTTTTGGAAGCAAGTGAAAAAACTTTACCTAGGTAATTCCACTCATTAACAAGGATTAGGAGCAAGGTTTCTAGTCCCTGCTTTAAGGAAAAAATATTTGGCCCTTATCATATGTCATAGGGAGAGCTAGGAGTTTTGTTATGCTTTATGAAAATGGATTACAATGCTGAAATTTAATTCCTTTATAATTCCTTAATGTGCTCAAGAAAATTGCACCAAAACATCCACACATAAAGGAGCCTATAATTTCTTGCAGTGTAAACTGTGAATTACTCACAATACTTTGCATCAATTGTGGGGATGACTAGTTTCACATTCAATGTCTCTTTTGTGAAAATAATAAATCCATGGCCATTGTTTTGGCTCCTATTGGTGGAGCTATTTAGCACCTTGAGCTAGCTGAAATTTAGCTTGATTTGTCAACGCAATGCCAAAATTTTTATCATTTTCATGAATCAGTAGTTTTTTTGTGTTGGCTTTGGACAAATGAGCTCAAGAACTCTGTATAATTCTCTCTTAAAGCAAGGACTAACTACCATGCATTTTTTTTATTATCACAGATGAACACACTCACTTTATCTTTTATCCACTGTTACCCACTAAATTTTCTTATGTTTGGTTTCAGCCTCCTCTATTTGTTTTCTTCGCAAATATTCTAAGAGTGAACATAAAATGTGTTTGCAAAACAAATAGACGCTATGACAATTAATAGGTTGAAAAACGAGATGTGAGATTAATTTATCTTTTTCTTGTATAAATTACAATGTTGTTGCAAAATAATTTGGACCCAAGGTAGTGTAAACGTGGAGGTTTTACCATATTTAGTTATTATCCATATAAAGCAAGGATTGCAAGCAATTGTAGTCCTCGTTGAATGACAGGAGATCGAGACAAGTATATATTATGTGTTATAATTTAAAATCATTTGCA
This sequence comes from Pinus taeda, assembly GCA_000404065.3. Taxonomy (NCBI): domain Eukaryota; kingdom Viridiplantae; phylum Streptophyta; class Pinopsida; order Pinales; family Pinaceae; genus Pinus; species Pinus taeda. The sequence continues at coordinate 21,254 of APFE030690786.1, read as the reverse complement.
ACTTGAAGTAGTTGCAAGGCAGACATACTTTCTGATCATAAAATTTGATAAATTGTATTGTGCTTCACTCAGATAGTAAAGTTGGCTATAACAAAATAATGATTCACAAACCATTCAAATTTATTTAGAGATTTTTTTTGTTTATAAGAATGTTTTGAGTCGATGCATAGACTTTGAGGGATTTTAAACACTTTACAACTTATGATAGTCTTCTTAAGAGTAAATTCGCTTTGAACACTTTAAGTATACTAGCTTAGCTTCGTTTATGGACTTGGTAAACTGAAATTGAGTTTTGAGTTTTAATTCATTCCATTCGAAAATACAAAAAACACTACAACAAATAGAAAATCAAGTATTGAACTCCATTAAATTTTCTTTTAAAACTTTTGAATGCAATTAACCTGTAAAATTTGTCTGAGAAATGTTAATGAACCGGTGGCATTACTCCCTCCATTAAATTTTCTTTAAAACTTCTAAATGCAGTTAACTTTTAAAATTTATTAATAAATGTTAATGAACTGCTTGTGTTACTCCTTTGATTTATGTGCTGAGTGCTTATTATGGAAAATTACAAACATTAAATCAATCTTGGAAACTTCTGAACCTAATGAAGAGTTCTATCCCCTTCAGCGATAGGAATCCAACCTGCATGGGGAAGCGCATTTAAAATCATTAACGTAAAAGGAAAAAAGAGTACGATTTGTGGCCAACACGGCTTGAACAGACTTCAACATTTGTTCATATTATCTCATGGCGTGGACACTTGCATTGCAGGCATAGGCGTGGACACTTGCATTGCAGGCATATATAATGGGTGATTAGTTTTGTTCAATGTTTTATTTTTTAATTACTTAATTTTTATGTTTATATAAAGTTATATATGTATCTCTGTATTATTTATTTATTTGAATGAAACAATAAAATTATAGTTAGATTAAAAATATTTGAAATAAAAAAACAAATAAAATTTTCCAAACATGTGGGCATAGATACAACCCACGTGCCCCCATTGCTTGGAATCTGTTTCTTGAGGACCATTTTACAAAGGACTCTTTTCCTTTATAGAGTGGTTCCATTGATATATCGTGCATTATTTTTGTGGATTTGTACTCTTTCTGCCTACTGTTATCACTCAGGTTTTCCTAGAAGTTGTGTAAGAGGAAAGTATATCTAAGGTAACCACAAACCAACTTTTTAGATGCAGAATCTAGCCAATCTGCATCCAGAGAGGGCTCTCTCTTTATTATTTATCTTTGTTCTTGGAAGGTTTTAGGCTACTTATAGATTCAAGAGTTTGTTTTGGGAAAATGGTGGAGTCCACAAACTAAGGGCAAGATTGAGAGCTTTCAGTCCATTGGGCTATGGAGTCAAAGGATGGCTTTACTGGATTTCTATTCTAAGAACAAGATGGTATTATAGGGCAAGGTAGCTAGAGAGAGAACAATCCGTAAAATTTAAAGTAGATGGGATGAATTTGAAGGGATGAAAGACAACTAAGAGTCTTTCACCATGTCCAAAAGAAAGAAATGAAATAACTACAAACAAAGAGAAATGAAGAATCCTTTGTTATAGTAACCAACAGTGTTTAAATTAGTAAAGCAAGAGCATTTAAGAATTCATGCTTATAACTAATTTAGAGGAAAACATCAAGAATAATAACATTTGGAAACCGAGTACAATTAAGAAAATTCTGTTCCAATCTCTTATGCAAATTATTCGGGAATGGATATGATAGTATTATGTATTTAATATTAGTAAAGCAAGAGCATTTAAGAATTCATGCTTATAACTAATTTGGAAGAAAAAATCAAGAATAATAACATATAAAAACACAGCACGAATTATGTTCCAATCTCTTATGCGAAGTTATATTGTAGAAAATAATAATATAATCTAAACTATTTTAAATTTTATTATAATATAAAATTTCAAAAATATATAATGAGTACCAACCTTCCAATCCTACATATCTCCTACATATTTATCAATTTTAAAATATTAAAAATACATTTATTTTAAAATATAATTTAAAAACTTAAATTATTTGTGATAAAAATTTCAAAAATATATATTTCAGTAACAAATTCCAACTCCAATAAAAAAAAGTTGAATCTATTTTCATATTAAAATACAGTTAAAAAAAATGATACATCAAAGTGTATCACCCCAAAAAGCTTTTCCATTCGTCCTTTGACAAAAGGCCAAAGAGATGAATGTTTGCATGAATTTCTATGAAGTAAAGGCCGTAATCTCGGTTTTTGGATCATAATTATGTGGCTACAGTTGTATATAATTGATGTCTTGGTAACCATAATAAAAAAAATTCAGTCGAGACTATTGGGCCGATATAGTAATTGAGGACTAATCTTGATGACGAAGTGGTCAGAGTATGCAACGCGTGAACAAAAGTATAATATAACACGACAATTATCAATAAGATTTCTCATAGTTACAGAAAAAGAATTATAAACCAGTGCTCAGCGTTTTAAATGTACAAACAAAATTGTCCATAAATACCGATATTTATAGTTACATGAAAAAATTATACATCCTACTTTAAAACAATGCTTGATGCATAGTTTCAAATGTAAAAACAGAATTAGAAGAAAAAATTACAAACCCTACTTTAAAAAAACGCTCTAAAAAAGCATGAATTCAAATGTGCAAGCTAAATTATCCATAAACAATATGCATAGTTGCAGGAAAAAATTATAAACCCTACATTAAAGCAACGCTCAAAAAGAGGCATGGTTTTAAAACAACCCTCAAAAAGAGGCATGGTTTTAAATCTGCAAATAAAACTATTAGAACAAGTATTTTTCCAACAAAATTATCCCTAAACCCTATCCATAGTTGCAGAAGAAAGCTTGGCTTCAAATGTGAAAACAAAACTATCCATTAACGATATCCATAATTGCCTAAGATCGAAGAAGAGGAGGCATGCCTCAAGAATGCTAAGATAATTTAAATGGGTGAAGAATGTTAAGATAATTTGAATTGACCGAAATGGCCTCCTTTACTCCAACCTGATTTGAAGTAGATACAGTCTGACGCTCTCCCAACAAAGATATAAAGGAGCTCTCCCAACAAAGATACACAGGACCCAACAAAAATACATAGGGACAAAGGGGTGTGGATCGAACACAGGAACTGAATATATATTCAGTCGAACGTTGTCCTCACAAAAATAGAGAGAAACGTGGATGGAACAGGCTACCTCTCCCAACAAACAAACATATAGAGACAACCACATTGTGGATAGAACACATGACCCTCTTCCAACAAAGATACAAAGGCAGCAACATTGTGCATCGAACACACGACCTTCATATATTCAATGTGACTTATGGTCAAATATCCTCATATAATACGTCGTGAAACAATTGGGCACATCTGGAAACAATTGGGACATATTACTATTTTGAAATCCGCCTTGAACACTTAGGGAAACGGCTATTAATAAACTGCTAGGATTCGGATGTCTCCATCAGCTCTTAACTAAATGCTAGGGTTGAAGAGATTGGTATTGTGAAATCCGCTTGGAATATGCTCGAATTCTTGTACGACCTCTTAATTGAATTCAAGAAATACTAAGTATAACACTTAAATTTAGAATGCTGAATATTATTTAGATTAGTTAAATTTTCACGAACAAAAAGAAAAGGAATGGGAAATAAAAAAATAATAAACCAAATTAATTAATACTTTAAATTTTAAAATATGCAAATATGCAAATTAAAAAGTTAAAAGTTAAATTTAAAAACACTAGTTAATTTTTTTGAGGTAAAAGACTGACAATTTCAAAGATAGAAAGAGTGAATGGTTGATGGCAAAGCAAAAAAATAAAAAACTAAATTTTAAAATAACATTTATTTGTTTTTAAATTTAAAAATTAGCAATTTCAAAATAAAGCATAAAATATAAAACACATTTCTACCTAAATTGCAACTTGAAATTGACATATAGTAACCTTGTTATAATAAATAATTTAGAAAATACCTTAAATGTGGAGGAACAATAAATTAAATCAAATCTACTTGACGTATAACCGTATAAACTAGTTGTGCATACAACCCTTTCTTCTCAATAACATTATGACTTTCTTGAATATGCATAATAGACTTCAGTGAGAGTATTTAATTTTTTTTTGACATCTTTATATTTTGGTATATGTTGTCAATGGAGATACTTTGTTCCCTATCTTTAACTTGAATATGAGAACCAAATTTATCAAGTTAAAGGGTTTAGTTGGTACCAATTAGTTAAAATTTGAATAGAAAATGTAATGGAACAACAATCTACATGACTGTTAGTATATTTTTATGTGAGATTATGTAGGATAAAACAAAGGTAACTACTCCACTATAACTAAAAGGCTATCACAAGCTTACAAAATCCAAGAAAATTGAAGTGACCATAATTTTTTTGTACTTCAAATTATATTCTTGTTTCAATAATTATAATGCTTAAGATGGACCAACTAATCTCCAAAATTTCTTGTTCTAAAGAATTAATATGGAGGTTTGAATCACTTATTTATTTCTTTAACCTAGAAGTGATTACTTATAATCAATTTATATTGAAACAATCCTTGCAATTATCACTATCTTGCATAACCAAATCCTATTTCAAATTATTAGAGAAAGTCTATTATTACATGGTATGTTAACAAAATATAAAATATTGTGCATTATATTTTTATGCATGATATTCTCTATACAGATCAACTTATTCTTGAAATCTTATAATAATTAGCTACACTAATTAATAATAATAATAAAATATTGTATATTCGTGGTATTTTTCAACTAGGATTAAGTCTTTGCATCAACACTAAAAATATTTTAGAACAATAATAAACCGATAATATTTTTTTAATATTACTTAGCAATAAGTTATAATAATAAATTATATTAGTTAATATAAATATAGAATATACCATTTTGTATTTAGCAAATCTAATTTATAATTGAATATTATTGTATTATGAATCACCCTTAACAAAGACAAGGAATATTAAAGGAATAGGATATTTCGGAGGACCATCATTAAAAATAATTAAAAATAAAATACTAAATATAAATAATAATATTTCTAATAGAATAAACATTATATAAAGATTATTTGAAAAAATAGGTACGTTCTACTTATGGAGTATTGGCCTTTTCATTAAAATCCATTAATACAATTTCAAGAAATATTGTGATCTTTCATTGATTCAAATTAGCTAAAAAGGCTTATGTGAAAAAGACCATTTTTCTATCAGTTAGACTATGTGAGAAGAAGAGAAAAGAAAACCTCTATTATGATCATGGACCATCAATGGAGAAGGATTCTATGATGTACCACTTATGAATAAGAATTTGTTTCATATTTTGGCAAGAGAGGTGTTGTTTAGGTAAAAAAGAAGAGCACTAGACCCAATCGATACATTTGTAAGTGGTCGATCAAGTTTCTTAAGCCCTAAGAAAATAGATTTATCAATATATTTGAATTGAAAATTTAGGCACTTTATTGTGCTTTCAAGGTCTTAAAATACACATTTCCAGTACCCCTTATGCAAAATGTTCTACAACAGCCTTTTGTACCCAAGTGAAATTAGGGAAGAATTTGTCTTATGCAAAATGTGTTGCAACAACCTTTTGTACCCTAGTGAAATTAAGGAAAAAAAATTCTTTAGGTGGTGGATTGGATCATGTTGGATTGATGAAGGAATATTCCTTCCAATGGAATATGGGTTTGAAATTTTCTAATTTATACCATATTTTTCATCTTTTCTGTTAAACATAATGCTTCAATTTTTTTGAAGAAATTTAAAAAGGACAATTGAAAAATAAATAGCACAAAATTTTCAAAACTAAAAAAAATTAAACAAATACCACTATCTTAGTTTACTATTCATATAATAGTTGAAAAAAAACTTATAGGAATACATGTGTCTACAAAATCCAATTGCAATATTACTTCATAAACTTCAAAAAAAAATAAACAAATAAATTTCTAATATGAAAAACATAGTTCTCTAGTTGTAAAGCATGCTATATATATATATATATAATCAACAAAATCTTCTCGAGTATCAACCTGATCTTCTCCTCCTCAATTGGGTGCACCAGAATGAGAATTGATTAATCAATATTATAATCCTTTAGAAACGATGTAATTAATGGAACAGGTATGGATATAAAGTTTATTGAAGCTATGTTTAGTACATAAAGAAACATAAAACCATGAATTTATATGGAGGATGTCGTGGGTGAATTTTTCCTACAAAACTGGAAGGAAATACATTAGAGAAATTGAAATTCTATGGGATATTAAAAAATAGTTCCATGATCGAAACACATGTGTGAAACCATTTCCATAAAACCCTAATTTTATGAGGTGCAAGGAAATTAGTTTAAATAACAACCTTGTTTGAGAAATTAAGGCAAATCACTAACAAATATTATGGACTCTAAACATCAAGGTTAATTGAGTGTTTGGTCATTATATAGGAATGTGAAGTCTTGTTTCTATGAATTTAATTTTTATTTTATTAGGACCTAATGGTGTAAAAAATATAAAATATAACTTAATATTTTGGATAATCATCCTTAGTCACTATTTCGATAAAAAAAAATCAATCCCCAAAGTTTTGAGCCCTCAAATTTCAATTTTCTGAAAAAAATCTCCCCTAAAATTTTATATGCATTAACGAAGACTATAAATGAATTCCAAAGAGTAATATACAAGAGAAAGGTGTTGTAGAAAAGTTTAGATTTCAATAAAAAAAAGAAAAATATTGGAGGTTGATTCAATGAACTTAAAGACAACCCCACCCACATGGCTGCCACAAATTAAAAATTAAATGATATTTTTTTCCAACCATTAGATACAAAAATTGTAATAGGGAAAGTGTAATTTTGAAATCCCAAGACCAAATTTTGGGGATTTTCCAAACAAAAAATTATTATATTTCCGAAAAATTAAACAAAAAAATTCAATAGAGAAATGAGAGAATACTTGAGGTATTGGAATGTAAAGCAAATACACAATCCTAGTATGAAAACTTAAAAAGGGAAAGAATATTATTAAATACTTAAATGTGCGTCGTTCTCCGCAAATTAATCTCAATACCATGATATAAGGGCCACTAAAATAAAGAGCTAATTTTAAACCAAATGAGAAGAGAGAAATGGCTACCATAAATCATTGTCCTTGAAAATTGGGGTAAATGGAAACTAGTAGCTCCTAATTTCAGGAGTTGTTTCATTTTTCCAGGTCTCCCTTAAAATAAGGCAATGTTGTGCTCTATGCCTAATTTTCTTATAAAATGATCTTTGGGATACTATTAATAATTCAATATGATACAAAAAACTATTCCAATCAAAATTTGAAATCATTTAATTTCATCCAAGGGGAAGTAAAGAGCCCATTTAAAACCAAATGAGAAGGGAGAAATTGCTACCATAAATCCTTGTCCTTGAAAATTGGGGTAAATGGAAATTAGTAGCTCCTAATTTTAGGAGACATTTTATTTTTTACATGTCTCCCTTGAAATAAGGCAATGGCAACCTCCATACTTCATTTTCTTATAAAATGTTTTTGGGGCTACTATTAATAATTCACTATGATATAAAAAAGTATTCCAGTCAAAATTTGAAACCCTTTAATTTCATCCACGGGCTAAATTTCACTAAAAGTTTCCACTAAGATTATTTTTTGTTGAAATATGCATGAAAACAAATATTATTATAAATAATCATAATATAACTTGTAATAAATTTATAATTTAGTTAATTTATATGTTTCTTTAAATCTAGGAAATGTGATAGGTATAATGGAGTATTCTTTTGATGATTATCATGGATTGGATTTTATTTGCAGTTCTATCCCCATTTAATTTATATGACATCCCTAGTTTGTTAATTTAATGTTAATACTTTTTTTCAACTTAAATTGAAAATAAATTCCAAAATAGATATGCCTATAATTATGCTAATTGGAAGAACAGATCTCTCATAGTTATAATTTAATTATTAAGTTGATGTCATATATTTAAACTGGATGGAATCTATTGGAACATTCATAGTAATATTGACATATTTAACCACTAAAAATTTCCACTAATATTTTTTGTTGTTGTTGAAATATGCATACAAAAAAATATTTTTATAAATAATGAAAATATAATCTGTAATAAAGTTATAATTTAGTTAATGTCTATGTTTTTTTAAATCTATGAAAAGTGATAGGAGTAAAGGAGTAACCATTCTCATGGTTATCATGGATTTAAATCTATTTGTACTTCCGCCTTTTAATTTATGTGACTTCCCTACTTTGTGTTAGTTTAATGTTAATATTTTATTTTTAATATAAATATAAAATAAATTCCAAAATATATATGCCTATAATTATGCTAGTTGTAAGAATAGATCTTCCATAGTTATAATTTAATTATTAGGTTGATCGTAGATATTTAAACCCCACGGAATGTGTTGGAATATTCATGGTAATATTAACATATAAATGATAAGATTTTTGAACCAATGGAATATACATGGTAATATTGATATATCAATGATAATATTTAGATCCAAGTTAGGTTTACTCTATTATCTAAATTATCTCAAATTAATTAGTTTAAGAAGAACTATTTTGCAATTAAAGGATTTCCATAATAATAGTGTGTGTGAAACTACACGGATAAACATATTTTTATATAATATACAACTCTAATAATAATAATAATAATAATAATAATAATAATATAGTTTGGTTAACGTTTATGATTTTTTTAATGTAATAAGTATAATGGGGTTAGTGTTTTGATTCTTGTTGTAGAGTGATAGCTATAGAAATTTTCCAATCCATATAACTATATGGTCACAATGGCTATAATAAAACCAATAAGTCACTTTATAGTCAAAATATTATATATATAGTATATTTTAAATTACTTTTGAAATTATTTTTTTAATTAAATTGAGAATGAATAGAGATAATAACTATTTTTTAAATAAATATCAACCTTTTATTCATGACTAATATTAGATATATTAATTATTGATTATTGAATCTCTAGCATCAACCTATTGATTATTGATAATTAAATTTAAATTCTAGAAATCCTATTATAAGGTATACACACGTATCAAAATAACAAAATTAAGAAATCATAAATATGTTTTCACAAATTTAGTTATATGTATTTTGAATTTGTAAATTTTGTATTTTTTAATCACTAATATTTGTAGTAATATACATAAATATAGATATATGTAATATGATTTTTTTAATATTTAATTTTTTGTTTTTTTTTTCTTTTTTATTTCATTTTGTCACATAAATTCTAAGTTAAATGTTGAGGCTTTGTATTGAAATCTAAAGCATTGTTGAATTCAATGGCAATGACTTTCACTGATATTATGCAAATATCCAATGCATTCCCATTTATTTATTTATAAGTATAATTTAAAAGATAATTTTAAAAATATAACGAAACCATTATACACACATTAATGTTTCACTAAACTCGTTGAAATCCCCCTTTGAATGAATCTGACATATGGAGGACACCTTCCAGGTGATTTAGAAGAGAATAATACTACAATACAAGAATATATTTTTTTGATGGTTATTCGCAAATTAATAAATATATTTTAGTAAAAACATTAAAAGATATGTAAATATAATAAAATATATACACACTGGTCGCGATGTATCACATGTTGGTTACGATCCCCTCAAAGGATTTCAACGTAACTTGTATTTTTCTCAATTGTTTCAAAATTAACTACCCTTCATACATGGAGTTCCTTCCAATATTGTACAATATTCTTATAGTTTTCATTTTATGATTAAACAATAACTCGTTTTTCTTTATACAAGAATACATGTACAGTACTAATGTTATTCTTTTACAATAGAGCATCAAATTGAAGGATTTCATCTATGTTACTGAGGTTAGACTCTACTTATCTCAAAACCATCCCTAACGTTCTCTGGCTGATTAATTTAAAGTCGCTCCAATCCAAAATAAGGAATTCCTTTCATGTGTATGTGAATCTACATGGATAAACATATTATTATATATTATATAACTCCAATAATAATAATAATATAGTTTAGTTAACTTTTATGAATTTTTTAATGTGGTTAATGCAATATGTATAATGGGGTTAGTGTTTTTATTCTCATCAAAGAGTGATGGCTATAGAAATTTTCAATTCATTTAACTATATGGTCACAATAGCTATAATAAAACCAATAAATCATTTTATAGTCAAAATGATATATATATATTATATATATATATATATATATATATATATATATATATATATATATATATATGGGATATTTTAGATTAGGTATGAAATATATTTTTTCTTTAAATTGAGAAGGAAGAGATCATAACTAAATTTTAAATAAATCTCAACATTTTACTCATGAATAATATTAAAAATAGTAATTATTGATTATTAAATCTCTAGCACCAACCTATTGATTATTGATAATTAAATTAAAATTATAGAAATCCTAATATAAGGTATACACACATTTCAACATAACACAATTAATGAATCATAAATATGTTTTCACAAATTTAGTTATATGTATTTTAAGTTTGTAAATTATGTATCCCCATATGTTTTTTAATCATTAATTTTTATATTAATGTACCTAAATATATATATTTGTAATATGATTTTTTTAGTATTTAATTTTTACTTTTTAATAGAGTGATGGTTATAGAATTTTTCGATAGAGTGATGGCTATAGAGTGGTGGCTATGTTTAAATTAGCATTCACTTTAATAAAATTCTATTTATTTTTGCAAATGACCATAACATCATGAATGGATACAGGTTTTTTTGTAAATATCATTATTCAATCCATCTTTGAGAATCAAATTATTTTATAAGTATTTTTAATCAATATATATTGATAATTAGTTACAAATCCATGTTTTATGATTGTAGAATTTTAAATATTTTGTGTTTTTAGTTTAAGTAATCATTTGATTGTTTGTGCTTGTATCTCTATAAATTCGTCAACACAAAAAAAAAAAACTATTAGTATAACTTTATACAAATAACTTCTATGATGATTTTAAGCATGCATAGTATCCAATGCAAGAATTACACTTCAAATGAATTGAATTCTTGCATAAGTTATCTATCTTAAATTTAATAAAAGTTCACTTATTTTGGTAAATGACCATGACATCCTCAATCACAATGTATTCCTTTTTGTAACCACCACTATTTAATGAATATTCTAACATATTCCATGGGTTCAGAAATCTTAACATTAATATTTCAATATTACCATGAATATTCCAACACATTCCTTTCCATCATAAAACATGGATTTGTCACTAATTCTAAATATATATTGATTAAAAATACTTATAAAATATGCAAAACACAAACACATACACAAAAAAATACAATCACAAACATTTGAAATTATATCATAAAACATAAAATCGTAATTAATTATAAGAATATATTAATTAATAATTTTGATTTTCAAATACTCACATTGAAGAGTGGTGGTTACAAAAAAGAATACATTGTCATTCATGATGTCATGTTCATTTACCAAAATAAGTGAGCTCTTGTTAAATTTAAGATAGATAAGTTATGAAAGCAATCAATTCATTTGAAGTGTAATTCTTCCATTGGATACTATGCATGCCTAAAATAATCATATAAGTTATTTGTATAAAGTTATTCTAATACTTTTTCTATGTTCACGAATTTATAGAGATACAAACACAAATACAAACACAAACAAACAAACCAGTACGTTACATAAAATAAAAACACAAATATTTAAAATTGTACGATCATAAAACATGGATTTGTAACTACTTATCAATAGATATTGATTAAAAATATTTATAAAATAATTTTATTCTCAAAGATGTATTGAATAATGATACTTACAAAAAAATCCATAGCCATTCATGATGTTATGGCCATTTGTAAAAATAAATGGAATTTCGTTAAACTAAATCGTGATTTGAACATATATAGTTTAATACACATTTAATTAATTGGAACTGTAATTCTTGCATATTATATTTTCTGTGTGTAAAATCATCATAAAGGTGATTTGCATTATGTCAATAGACAATTTGGGCAATGACCTTCCTTTCTTGTGTGCTAAAATTATACACAAACAACATCATAAATAAATAAAGGAATACATTACATAAAATGAAAACACAAACATTTAAAATTCATCATAAAACATAACCTCTAACTAATTATAAAAATCATATCAATTAAATTAAACAACAATTTAAAGATTAATAAGCTAATATACAAATTATGCTCATTATAAAAGTATTTTATGACATTACATATGTGTAAAAATATTATACACAACAAACGACCACACAAAAACAAAAGCGCAACAAATAAATACATAGCTCAAAGTAAAACCACATACATTTAAAATTCTATCATGATAAAACATCAATTTGTAAATTTTATGTTTATTTTCTTTGTATTTATCATAAATATGAGGGCCATTTGCAATCTTTTTAATTTTACATTGAATGATTTGGGTTACAAAAGAATCCATGGTCGTAGTCACCTTTGATGTTGTGATTATTTGTATTGTTGAAAAATATATATTGATTAAAAGAAATCATGAAAACTTGTGATTTTCAATCATACAAGAATTGGCGATGATTCTTATAGGGAAAACCCACACACATTGTTACTTGTGTTATTGTCACGGTCATTTATATCTATACAGTTAATTGACTAAAAATATTTGTGAAATTTTGATTTTATACTAAATAAATTTAACAAGTTATAAAATCCACCCATTTTGTACCATAAAAATTTATTAACTAATATACTAATTATGATCTTACATTTATTAAATTAAATAAAAAATTGATTATAATGTAAGATAAGAATATATTAATTAAGAAATCAAATTAAAGGTTGATAGAGTAACTATGTCAAGAGGACGAGATCGGTGTGATGGCTAGGGTTTCTAATTCTTTCCACTTTCCTTATGCAGTCGAGTTCCTTTAGACATTGGATCAATCTTCTGGGTCATTTCTAGGGAATGATTTCACTACACACGGGTCTGATAATGGAGCTTTTTAATGGTTTGAATATTGGTTTTGGTCTCCTGTGCAGGGTTGAAGACACACAATCTGGGCTATCGACAATATCATTTACCAGATCATGGACACAGAGTATTTTCTCACCCCTTGCATATGTGATGGCATAGAAGGAAGCAAAGGACATCACACTCACAAGTTGGAAATGGATCTGTGAAGGATTAAGGTGACTCTAGAGAATAGAATTATAAACAAGTGGTTAACATTTTAAATGTGCAAACAAAATTATCTATAAACGCTATGCATAGTTGTAGAAAAAATTATACACCTAGTTTAAAAGACTCGAATAACATGCATATTTTGAAATTTACAAACAAAATTATTCAAAAACTATATCCATAGTTGCAAATAGAATTATTCGTAAACAATATCTATAGTTGTGGACAAAAATTATAAACCCTACTCTAAAACAAGGTTCGAAAAATAGTCATAGTTGTATGGTTTCAAATGTGCTAATAGAATTATTAGAAAAAGATATCCATAGTTGCATGAAAAAATTATAAACACTACTTTAAAACGAGGTTCGAAAAAGAGGCATGATTCCAAATGTGCAAACAAAATTATCGATGAACAATATCCCTAATTCTAGGAAAAAATTTATAAACCCTACTTTAAATCAAGGCTCATAGTTTTAAATGTACAAACAAAATTATCCCTAAACGATATGCATAGTATCCATAGTTGCAGAATATTTTTTTATAAACCACCCTTTAAAACAAGGATTCTGCAAACAAAATTATCAATAAATCCTATTTATAGTTGCAAAAAAGAGCATGACTTCAAAACAACTTTCCATCAACTATTTCCACAGTTGCAAAATTTTTTTATAACCAAGAATTTAAAACAAAGATAACAAAGATCGAAGAAGAAGTAAAACAAAGATTGAAGAAGGAAATGCATGCGTCAAGAATGTCGAGATAATTTGAATCGAAAGAAATAGCCTCCTTACCTCCAACATGATTTGAAGTAGAGTTATGAAGTGCTAGCTGTGTTGAGCGTGGATCGAAGACACGACCTTCATTCTGACGCTCTCCCAACAAAGATACAGAGCCGCTTTCCCAACAAAGATACAGAGGAGCGTTGATCGAACACAGGACCCACAAGACCCTTCATATATTTAGTTTGACCCTCTTGAAACAAAGATACATAGGAACGTGAATACAACAAACGACTTTCATATATTCATTACGCTCTCTCAACAGAGATACAGAGAAACAACATTGTGAATCGAACACACGACCTTTTCCCAACAAAGATAGAGATACAGAGGCAACAACATTGTGGATCGAATACACAACTTTCATATATTCAATCTGAGTTATATTTAATCTGATTCTTGCCAAACAAAGATGCAGAGGAACGTGGATGGAACACACAATGCTCTCTCAACAAAGATACAAAGGCAACAACATTGTGGATCATGGATGGAACACACAAGGCTCTCTCAACAATGTAAATCGTGAATGGAAAGCACAACACTCTCTCCACAATAAAAATACAGAGCCAACAACACTGTGGATCGAACACACGACCCTCTCCCAACAAAGATTCATATACAGAGACAACAACATTGTGGATATTCAATTTGACTTATATTCAATCTGACTTATGGTCGAACATACTCATATAATTCTTTTTGAAACGATTGGGCACATCTTGAAACGATTGGGAAAGATTGCTATTTTTAAATCCAGCTTGAACAATGAGGAAACGGCTATGAATAAACCGCACGAATTCGGATTCTTTGGTCGAAGAGATTGCGATTGTTAGGGTTGAGTAAACGGCTATGAATTAACGGACTCTTAAATAAATGTTACGGTTGAATTCAAGAAATAATAATTAGAACAGCCCAAAAAATAAAAAGTTACCCAAAAAGAAAAAAGTTAAATGTTGTTTTTGTTTGTGGAACTTTCATGAATGTAATTAATATTCACCGTTTTAAATTTAGATAACATTTTTTGCGCTAAATTACCTGTGGATACGTTGGAAGAGATGAGAATGCAGTCGATATCGCCGCTTGAGGTGCCCCGCGGCCACATATTCACGGGAGCCCCTTCAGGAACGGTAGCGGCAGCCCAAATGAGAAGCTCTTCGTCGACGGCAAGGGCAGCGCACGTGATAAGCTCTTCGTCAACGGGAGCGGCAACGCAAGGGATAAGCGCTACGGCTGTTTTGAAAACGGGTTCAGCAGTTCTGGACATTACTACGAATGTTATTGATTTCCTTAATTCATTGTAAGTGACCTAAATCATTGGAAAATATTTTTAAGTTTATATCTGTGTCTTTGCCAATAAAATAAAACAAATGTTGCAGCAGCGGTTATATGCTGCCGCTTTAGACATTTGGTAGTGCCATTGCAGTGGTTATATGCTACCGCTTTAGAGAAGCAAACCATTGAAAAGTACGTTTCACCATTGGAAAGTACTTCGAAATGTGCTTTAGATATTTGGAAGTGTTATGGCAGTTGGTTTTCGAAATGTGCTTTACATATTTGGAAGGTAATTTGGGTGGTTGTAATTAATATTTCTTGAATTCAACTCTAACATTTAGTTGAATTTGAGTTTGGAGAGAAAAAAGAATGGCGGCGACTCAGGCAGGTGCGGCTAGGGTTTTCTGCAAAAATGATGCTCCTCTGTTCGACGCAGCCACGGTTCGCTGCTCCCTCACGGCGCTTCCTCGCCCTGGCTCGGCTCCCGTGGATAGTTGGCATATCTTTTGGGTTCCGCGCAGCCCTTCCTTCTGGCTTTTCTCTGCCGGCGGAGGAGCGTACTTCAGAACCAGCAATCCCCAACAACTTAGCCTCTCCCATGGCGGCTTTGGCCAAGTTACCTGCAGGGTTTTCTGCTCAGCCAGATTTGGCAACCGCTTCTTAAAAGCGGCGCTGCTTGAGCTCCCTCCGCGTGGGGGCTTCGATCTGCTTTTTTGGACGGGGTTTATCCTCTGTTTCTCCAATGAAGCTTCCGCCGCCACCGTTGCCTCCCTGCTCTTGCCTGCTGCTCGGCCCCTGAGTAAACCTGCGGCGGATTGGAGGGCACGGTTCTGGATCTACAGGAGTGAAGCTGATAGGACTCTCCATGCGGAGGTTGAGCAGAAGGAAGGAGCGATTCTCCAAGGCTGTTTCAGTTTCTCCTCTGATATGGGGCCTCACCTCAGATCAGACACCCTTCCCTTCGCCAGACGCCTTGGGCAGACGTTGTCTCCTCTACCGCTGGTTCCTTGGTGTAAAGAGTTGGGAAACTCAAAAGATTCTAACCCCGGGCTGATCCAGGACTCTTCCAAAAATTCCTCTGCCCCTTTTCAGGTTCAAATCGCACAAATTATGGGCAAGACCATTCTGCAATGGGTAAAATCTACAGATCTGGTGCAGAACCTCAAAGCAAATCTGGAGCGCAGACTTGGGATTCCCTCAGCTCATCACAGGCTTCTTTTCCAAGGTAAACAGCTCGATGATCAGTTTCCTCTCTCTTTTTACAGCATCAAAAACAGCAGCTCTTTAGTGTTTTCCTTTCGTTTGAGAGGTGGAGCTGCAGGCCAATCTTCTTCTGCTCCTCCATTCTCCTATAAAGCTGCAGTCAGCTCTGAGATACCAGCTTCTCCTGAACCTCCCAAACCCAAGCCTTTTTTGGTTGACAAGTTGGAGGAGGTTCCCTCTGTTGAGATCTCCTACTCTGACCTTGCAGACCACACCCATCAATTTGCTGAAAGGGCCATCATATGCAGATTCAACGGGCTCTGGCCACGCTCAAAGGATCTTTATGACTGGATCAGAGACAACTGGACTCATCGCTGCAAAGTTCATTTCTGTGCAAAGGGATACTTCATAGTGCTGTTCAACCTCATCGAGCACTACAAAAGAGCCTTAGAAGAAGGCCCTTGGTTCTTGGGCTCAGCAGGCCTCTTCTTGACTCCATGGTTCCCTGACTTCGACCCAGCCTCAGCAGTCATCACCAAAGCCCCTGTCTGGATCAGACTTCCCAACCTCCCTATTCACCTGTGGCGCACAGCAGTATACCGGCAAATAGGCAACACATTGGGCTGCTTCTTAATGGGAGATTATGCGAGGGAACAGCAAGGGCTATATACATATGCTAGAGTATGTGTGGAGCTAGATTTAAGCAAGGGACTGCCAGAGTTCATCAATCTCAAGATCAATGACTCTGTTTGGACCCAGATTCTAGACTACGAAAATACTGCCTTTCGATGCCGACATTGTCACCTTACAGGGCACCTGCAGAACTCCTGCCCTTCGCTGGCAGCAAAAATGAAAAAGGGCTTCTTTGCAAAAACCAAGCCCAAGCGTTGGGCTCCCTGTTCTCCACCGCCGGCAGGAAGCTCCTGTTCCCCAAGTTCGGAGGATGAGGAAAGCGATCCAGAAACGGACCAGGCGCCTCAGCCGATGGATCTGCCTTCGGATACGAAGGGACCCTCCCTTGCTGCAGCAATCTCCCAGAAACGTACTCATGAGACTTCCTCTTCTGATTCAGAAAAGGAGTGCCCGAAGATCGAGAATTCCAGCTTGCAAGTTGTTCTAGCTCATTCTTCTGAGGTTGGCTGGACAAAAGTCAACAAAAAGAAAGGGAAAAAACTCTGTGTTGCAGCTACTGCCCCTGTGGGGTAAAAGCCTGCTTGTCTTTCCTTGCTATCGAGTTATCTGTGGTAGCTTGTCTTTCCTTGCTATCGAGTTTTTTGTGGTAGATTCCTTCTTCCGGGACCGAGGTTGATGGATACATCATTACCGGTCTGACGGTCTCTTGTTTCTTATGATTGTACTATATTTTTCTTTTACTTAATAGATTTAGTCTTTACCAAGAAAAAAAAAAAACATTTAGTTGAATTTGAGCCGTTTATTCTAGGCGGATTTCACCATCGCAACTTTTTTGTTTTGTTTTTGGAACATTCAAGAATGTGTATAATATTTAGCTTTCTAAATTTAGGTAACGTTTTGATTTTTTCCGTTTTACTTTTTTGAGTTATTGTAATTAATATTTCTAATTCAACCCTAACATTTAGTTAAGAGCTGCACAGGAATGCCAGAGGAATTCGAGCTGTTTTCTCATTGTTCAACGCGAATTTCACAATGCAATGTTTTCAACCGTAGCGTTTAGTTAATCTAGAATTAATAGTCATTGTTGATACGGGATTTCAAAATACCAATCTCTCCCAATTGTTTCAAGGTGTGGCCATTTGTGTTCGATACACAATGTTGTTGGCTCGGTATTTTTGTTGCAAGAGGGTCGTGTGTTTGATCGACAATGTTGTCGCCTCAATGTCTTTGTTGCGAGAGTGTAAGACTGAAAATATGAAGTTCGGATCCACAATGTTGTTGCTGTCTATCTTGGGAGTCTGTTCACTTCCTGATGTTCAATTTGTGGTTTCTGCAAAGGGGGCGAGTGGTTATACTCGCGAAATAACTTGTGAGACATATGGTGATCCATGACAACCGCTCCCAAGAGGAATAAATATGCGAGAGACCACCTACGTCTCAACATATCTGGGGAGGACGTTATCGTGGGGATTTATTTTCTATTAAAAAGTTTGCATTACTTCATTTCTCCGAAGAAATTATTGAAGTTTTGTATGAAGTCTGAGGGAGAAGAAGATTGCATGGAAGCTGTCAAATCGTTTCATGAATACATACAGTTTTTCATCAAGTATTTGATCTTCTTCTTCTGCGTTTTAAAATTTCAAGAAAGTAAATTATTGGTTTAGGAAAAATCAAATTATTTAGTATATAAATGCAACAGTACAAGTCCTTGAATTTTTTTATTTTTTTTTATAATAAATGTACTCCAGAGAGAAAAATGCTGAATATGTTGTAAAATAAAAACTCTTAGCTCAAGCCGCAGGGGCTTTCATGACGAAAATAGAACCCATAACATAACAATAACCTCTATGGTAATTCTCTTTTTTGTTTATTTTTTTTTTTAAATATTTTGTATAATTAATATATTGATTTTAAATAGTTTTGGACATTAAAAATAAATATTGACTTGGGTGTGATTTTTGTGAACAAATTTTGATATTATTTATGTAATTGTTACAATTTTTTTTAATTAAATTGTTTTTCTCATAATTACAAATTTATATTACAAATTTCTATACATGTTATTTGTTATATTATCATGCATATATTGATATCTGAATTATCACTCTAAAGAATGAATCAATGAGTATTCTAAATAAATATAATGAAATGATATGCAATGTTATAAATAAAGAGACTGAAATGATATGCTATTTTGATTTTTTTTAGGTTTTGTGACGAGGCGAAGGTGAAGGAGGCGAAGGCGAAGATGGAGGCAGAGGCAGAGGGAGAGGTGGAGGTGGAGGTGGTGGTGGTGGAGTAGGAGGAGGTGGTGGAGGAGGAGGTGAAGGTGGAGGAGGTGGTGGTCAAGGTGCACTAGGAGGAGGAGGTGGAAGAGGTGGTGGAGGCAGAGGCAAAGGGGGAGGGTGGTGGTGTTGGTGGAGCGGGTGGTGGTGGAGGAGGAGGTAGAGGTGGTGGAGTGTGAGGAGGAGGTGGAGGAGGAGGATGGGGTGGAGGTGGAGGAGGGGGTCAGGAAGCTCATGGAGGAGTTCGCAGAGGTGGAGGTGGTGGTGGAGGATGAGGAGGAAGAGGCAGAGGCGGAGGCGGAGGTGGAGTTGTAGAGGGAGAGGTGGATGTGGAGGTGTAGGAGGAGGATAAGGAGGAGGAGGAGGAGGCGGTGAATGTGGAAGTGGTGAAGGAGGTGTCTGTTGAGGTGGAGGAGGAGGTTGTAGAGGAGGTGGAGTTGGAGGAGGAGATGGTGGTGGTGGTGGAGGAGGTGGTGGTGGTTGTGGAGGTGGAGGTGGAGGAGGAGGAAGTGGAGGAGGAGGGGTAGGTGAAGGACTAGGAGGATGCGGTGGAGGATAGGGAGGAGGTGGAGGATGTGATGAAAGAAGAGGTGGAGGAGGAGGAGGAGGAGGTGATGGTGGAAGAGGTGGTGAAGCTCGAGCTGGAGGAGGACGGGGTGGACAGTGTGGAGGTGGAGGTCGTAGAGGTGGTCGTGTGGGTGGAGGTGGTGGAGGAGAAGGGGTGGCAAAGGTAGTGGAGGTGGATGTGTAGGCAGAAAAAGAGGCGGAAGAGTTGAAGGCAGAGGTTGAGGTGGAAGTATAGGAGGTGGTGGTGGAGGTGAGGAGGTAGAGGAGGAGAAGGAAGTGGTGGTGGAGGAGGCAAAGGCACAAGAGGAGGTAGAGGGGTAGGGAAAATGACAATTAGCTCCACCTTGTCGACCTCCACCTCTACCTCAACCTCCTCCGCCACCTCCTCCGCCACCTCCACCTCTCCTCCTCTTCTTCCTCCTCCTCCTCCTCCTCTTCCACCTAACCTCCACCTCCACTTGTGCGACCTCCTCCTCCACCTTGTCCCCTTCTGCCTCCTCCTGCACCTCCACCTCCTTCACCATCGCCTGCACCTCCTCCCTATCCTCCTTGACCACCACCTCCTCCTTCTCCACCTCTGCTTATGCTTCCACCACCTCCGCAACCTCTACCTCCCCCACCTTCACCTTTGCCACCTTCACCTCCACTTCCTACCCCTCCTCTTCCTCCCCCATCTCTACCACCTCCTCCCCCTCCTCCTCCTTCATCTCCACCTTCCCCTCTTCCTCCTCTTCCTCCTCCACCGCCACCTCATCTTCCACCTCCTCCTCCACCTCCACCTCCTCTGCCATCCCTTGCACCTTCTCCCGCCCCTCTTCCACCACCACCTCCTCGTCTACCACCTCTTCCTCCACCTACACCTCCACCTCTGTGCCCTCCTCCTCTACCTCCTCTCCCTCCTCCTCCTCTGCCTCCTCTTCCTCCACCATCTCTGCCACCTCCTCCTCCTCCCCCACTTCCTCCACCCCCTCTTCCTCGTCTTCCACCTCCACCACCACTTCCCCTCTACCTGCACCTCCATACCCTCCCCCTCCACCTCCACTTCCACCTCCACATCCTCTCCCTCCACCTGCTCCTGCACCTCCACCTCCTCCACTATTGCCTGCACCCGCTCCCTCTCCTCCTTCACCACCACCTCCTTCTCCTCCACCGCCACCTCCTTTTCCACCACCTCCTCCACCTCTACCTCTGCCAGTTCCACCTCCACCTCCTCCCCCTT
>APFE030690778.1:0-22060 GCA_000404065.3 Pinus taeda | reverse complement strand
AGTATTAAGATTGATGTATTATTATATTTTTTTGGTCTTTATATTATTTTTATTTTATAGGTAAGAAGATATAAAATTAGGCTGAACATCTTAAATTTTTGATAATTATTTTTAAAACCATTATCCAAAGTGCTTTTCGGTTGAGATGAGTTAATAAAAATATAATTTTGAGGTTAAGTGGTTAGGCTAATTCAAACTACCTAGGTATAGATATGTTCAAATGATGACGTGATGCATGGTCAATAGAATAGTAACTAGCACAACCACATTAATAAATGTGGTTGATATATGCCAATAAACTTGTATGGCAGGGAATTAATATTAATATTGATATTAATTAGTATATAATTATGCCCATGGGGCGTAGAATAAACGGTGATGGGGTGCACTGTTAAGTTACTCCATAATGTGAAGGTCACTGGTTCGAAACTCCTTGGGAAAAAGTACAATTATGTTAAGCGTTGGTGTGGCCCGGGTCAGGTGCAATCCTCGGGTGATTTTGATGGCTTAGATGCCCATGGGTCACAGTTTCTCAAGCCACAAGTCAAGCCTGATGTAATCTGCGATGAACTCAAACCACTTGAAAAAATATATATCTATCTATATATATATATATATTGTGTAAGTAAGGAACTTCAAACTAAACATAAAGACCAGATACACTGTTATGGTGGCCTCAACCTACCCTGAGGGGAAACCAGGTCTGTTGGCCACCTAAGTTTACTATAGGCGTTCCAAAACCAAAATTTGATAATTCTGTCCATACTGGCTATATATACCAAACAACTAAAATTACCTATTACGCTTCTATTCAACATAAGACTGTAAAAGTAGAGAACCAAAAAACCTCCAGCATATCGTCCACAACATCAGGCCTTTCTGGTTCCATTATCCTTGTCAGTCTCCATGGGGAAATTCACATGATCTTCCTGGCTTGGGTGCAAGCTTGCCATCTTGGACAAAGTTTGGGACATCTCCTCCAGCTTATCATTCTGGTTGATCATAATGACTTGGAAATTTTTCATTTCCTTCTGTAAGTTTGGTAGCCCATTGGCGATGTCAACCATTTCTTTTGCAACTTGTTCCAAGGCCTTTTCCAAAAGACTCTTTAGGATCCAATAAATGTGCAGAGACCTCTGATAGAGAGTCTGTCTGCCCCTTGTGTATCCTGGGTCACTTACCATAGCTGCCCACTCTTCTGTTTTCGAGCCCGACTGTTCTTCAATGACTCTGGACTCCATATTTTGGATAATACGACGAATGTCTTCGTCAGTATCTTCCAGATAAGCGCGAGCTCCCTCTTGAGCAGCAGTCTGGGTAAACCGCCTCCCTCTGCGTTGGTTCCCTGGTTCTTCCACAGGCCTGTCACCCTGGTTGCTTTGCCTCAGACGACCTCTGCCTCCGCGACCTCGCCTCCGACCCTGCTGAGCCATTCTGTCTTCTACCTTCTCTTGTTCATAGATATCAATCACAGGTGTTAGCTTGTCAACATTCTCATCCCCATCATTGCTTAGCACTTGACCTTTGGAGACTTCCCTACTCCTACTGCACTCCCCTTCCATTTTTTTACTCTGATCCTGATAACCCTTCCCTGAGTTCAAGAGATGAAGAACTCCCTCAGTCATGCAGGTTAGATACAGTTTTAAGGGATCCATCGTCGACTCTCCACTACCTATCTTCCCCTTTGTTCCAACCATGGGAGTCGCACTTTGGTTTCCCGAATTGCTCTTAAGAATTTTCCCCCGACTGCAATTTCTTTTATCTTCACGGTACCCACCCTGGGACCCCTCCGGGTGACCCTCACAATGAGAAACATGGGGCCTGACCTGCTTTCTCAGACTCTTTTCTACCTCCAGATCCTCCCAAGACTGACGGTTGTCCATTCTACTTATAATAATGGAAACAAGTAAGATGGAGAAAGCAATATGCACATACCCAAGCTCGCAGATCACCCTGGTGATGTTTCGAACCTGCTCCTCAATCCGTTCCTCCTTCACTCTGTCCGCATTATCCTTTCCTTTGCCCCCCGCCACCTTCATATTATGCCTCTTCGCCGTCCTTCTCTCCCTTCCATTACCACCATCATTTTTCCTAATCATCTGCACTCCTCCTTTCCCACTCCTGCCACTCGAAACTTGATCTGACCGAATACTCATTTCTTTTGTTGGGAAGGTAGCCTGATCCCTACGCATTGTCCCAACAGTCCTGTCCTTATGATAAATGCTCTTGCCTGAATCACTCCATGTTTCCTCATCCGATCGGGTATATATATGATATTAATTAAATATTAGTTATATAATTATAATAATTATATTATAAAATATTTGTCATAGGCATTTATTATTGTACAACACCAAGGCCTCTCATAGCAAACACACATTCACTTTTAAACCATTTCTACTAGATTGCACATAATATAAGCACAAAGCCTTTAGCAATTTTCCCAAGGCAATGTTTCTTAAGCCCATTCGCGAACCAAAACTTCTTAAATTTCACATAGTGAAAAGTGGTGAAAAATATTATTTACAATTCCTTCAAGAGGTCGAGGGCAGTTGTGGCTTGAAATATATCAAGCTTCAAAATCTCAAAGTTATTAACAAAAAACCTACCAAATTCTCAACCATAAAGAAAATTATCGTTCAAAAAATGTCGACATTTCTCACCATGAAAGAATTCAAAAAATAACACTTCAAAGGGCGGAAAATGTTATTTACAATGCCTTTAAGAGGCAGGGGCCAACTATCGCTTCAAGACATATCAAGCTTCAAAATACAAAAAATATTAACACAATACCTACAAAATTCTCAAGCATAAAGAAAATTTCCGTTCTAAGAGAACCAAAATTTCTCGCCATGAAAGAATTCAATGAAGGATACTTCAAAGGAAATTTTTGCACTTCATTTAAATCTTCAATGTATTAGCAAATTAAAGAAAGAAGTGCATCATGCGAGAATTGCCCGTATTGAACCCCCAATCATGACCTGCAATAAATACATTGCCACGTTTAAATCTTAACCATTATCACTATCAATTAACATACAAAAAATAACTAAATAAACTCCTCTAGAATGAAGATCATTCGACCTCACAAATCATGACGATGGCTCCACCTCAAAAATCAAACTGATAACTAAACTTCTCATTGATTTTTTCATAGTTTAGAAAAGAAAAGGTCAAACGAACAAAGAAACTTGCATTTTCTTGAGCCAGAGCCAAATAATTGTACGAGGAGTTTGTGTGATCAGGCCACGAAAAGGCACCATCAACCACCTTGATCCAGACTTATGCAGGAATACGACAAAATAAAGATATAAACATAAACACAAAGATGCAACAGAAACAAAAATTCACTTCCTTAATATCAAAGAACTGAAATATGCTTACATACAAAATGGAAATAATCTATTTCGGGCAATGGTAGCTTATCTCTGAGAAAAGATGTGGTAGTTACATGCCTCTAAATTGTGTTACAATGAGGCTCAAGGGGCTTTTTATTATTGAACAACAAGAGAAAACCCTAAACAACCGAAACCCTAACTCTAGTAGATGGAACACCGAGAGTTTGTGGGCCTCGTTGGAAATATCTCTCTGAGTAATACAGATTTGTGGCAGGTAAACAAGCTTGTTGCGAACCTAAAAAACACCGTTTAGGGAGTCAAAACTTCTTCGAAAGTTCAAGACTGAAAAACTGCTAAAAATAGTAAATGTTGCTAGAAAGAGGAAAATGATGAAACCGACCGAAGGTCTAGGTGGAATAGGTGGGTGGCCACCAATATCCACTTGGATTAGTCCTCCCCCCTTAGGAAGCAATGGTCCCCATTGCGTGTAGAGCCTTCATGAGGTGAGGAAATTTCTGTTGAACTTGGTCTCTAGTGAATCACTTGCCTTGGTGAAGGAGTTTGCATGCTTTGACAACTCGATATAGCTTGATCTTTTGCTGGCAAGTGTTATTGATCTATGTGGCCATGATCCAATCAGTTGTGTCCTGTTCGATGCAGTTTGGGTTGAGCTTGGCTGGTGCCATTTGTTCAACAACATCAGATGTGTCCAATAATGGGGGAAAATATTGGTGTCGCTGGTCCACGTTGAATACTGGATGTAGCACAAGGAATGGTGGAATGTTGAGCTTGAAGGCATTGTCCCCCACAACCTTGGTGATGGTGTATGGACCATATCGGAGTTGGTGAAGCTTATGGTGGGGCCCAATGAGGCGCTCTTTCTGCAAATGTAACCAAACTTTGTCACCCACTTGGAACTTGTGTGGCACCCGATGTTGATCATGACACTGCTTGTACTTAGCATTGGATTTGTCCAATATGTCATGGACCTGCTGGTGGATGTGTTGAATGTGCTCGATGAAGTTGTTAGCCCTGTCAACTTCAGACTGGACATGAGCCGAATCCACCTGAGTAACTGGAAATGGTACGACCACATCAACGGGACATAGTGGCTAGAACCCCAACCCCACCTGAAAGGAGTTGTGGCCAGTTGAGCTATGGAGAGCTATGTTGTAGTTGTGTTGGGCATAGGGGAGGCTTTCATCCCATGTGCATGGATTCTTTGAGCTGTACATGTGCAAAATGTGCACAATCATCATGTTGATGTCCTTTGTTTGACCATCAGTATGGGGGTGGAAGGTTGTGGACTTAGTGAGCTTGGTATCCAACATTTACCAAAGGCTTGACAAAAATGCACTCAGAAACCCGTTGTCTCGATATGAGATGATGGACTGTGGGATCCTAAAGTGTACCCAGACTCATTCAAAGAAGATCTTAGCAATGGATTCTGCTATGATACTTTTCTTACAGCGCACCAGAATGGCCATCTTAGAGAATTTATTGATGACCATGAAAACGTAGTCGTTTCCATGCTTAGTAGAAGGGACACTCGACATGTAATCCATGGAGATGGATTCCCAAGGCCAAATAGGAGTAGGAAGAGGAATATATAGGCCTTGCTTCTTGATTGTCGATTTGGTAATGGCACAAGTAGTGAAGGATCATATCTACTTCCCAACCACCTATCGAATGTGTGTCCAATAAAAATACTTCTGCAACACTACCACTGTTTTCTCTTGTAACATCCCTAGTGAAAATCCTAATTAATAAAATTTAATAAAGGAAAAATAATACCATGGTTAAGGGACACTTATTCCAAGTTGAATGTTGGGCAAAGATATAGTAGTGGGCATCATTGGATGTGTATTTTTGGCTAAGGAAAATTGGAAAAGACTAAGGAAAAGGCATTAAAAGGCAAAAAGGCATTTTTTGCACATTTATTTATGAAAATAAAGGAAATTAGGAGAAAAGCAAGGTGAAAGGTCACAGGTTGCATTTGAGGAGGAAATTGAAGGAAAATAATGGAAAATGAAGAAAATAAAGGCCTCATTCATAAAAAGGCTTTTGAGGGTCAGTTGGTAACCTTTTGTCAGTTCAAGTTTGGAGCTCTCTTATTATTTTCTCTCACTCTCCCTCACTCTTGGTCAGTTAGAGTTTTCTTGGAGCACTCTAGCTTTGGATCAAGGAAGGAAAAGCAAGCAAAGGGAAAGGAAGCAAGGCAAGGATCAAGGAAGAAGAGTAGGATTAGGTAGCTTTGACAGGAATACTTGCAGGTAACATATTGCATGTGTGATTTCCTAGCTGGATTGGACATGCAAGGATTTGAATGTTGGTGTAGGGTTCTCTTGTTGTCGGTGGCATGGTTTTGTCGGGTTATGGCAGTGCTTTTAAGCCTAGTCTTTAATTTTTCCAGATGTCATGGTGCTGGGATGTTTATTTCGGTTTTGAGCTTTGGTTTACTGGATGGATTTTGGAATTTAGGGTGGAGGTGGTCTCGAGTTTCATTCCCAATGGCCTAGGAATCCCTTGACTGGTTTTGGCAGGATACATGGTAAAGCCTGAGGGAGGAGCCTCGGTTAAGGGCCTAGTGATCTAAGTTTGGATTGCGGTAAATCTTGAGGGACTGGTCTCAGTTTAGGGCGTAGTGATATGAGATTGGATTGTGGTAAAGCCTAAGAGATAAGGAGACATAATATTCATTGAGGATAGTGATGGATTCTGGATGGCATTCCAAGTTCAGTTCGGTTGTGATCAGAGCACAAATTTTGGTGTGATCATGGTTTCATGAGGGTGGAGGTGATTTAACCTTTGGATTCACTTGGTTGTTGTTGGATTGGTTGTTCTATGAGATCCCACATTCATGCTTGGAATATGGCACTGGAGCGACTGGCTAAAAGAAAGATTTGGTTCAGCCATGTCTATAGTCGGATGGTACGTGGAAGTCCCGAACCTGGTTGGATTGGCCTATGATTAATGAAAGCTAATTTCTATAAATTTTTCACTTATTTATGTTGGATTTATTTGTTGTCATATCTCTGATATTTACATGGTTTTATATTGGTTATAAGCATGGTTAATTGACTAGTTTATGTCATGGTTATTTCATGTATTTACTTGTGAATATTAAGATCATGGATGAAATACCTAATTGATGTTATAACAGTTCAATGGAGAAGGTGGTGATTGTTCTTGTTATGTTTCATAAGTGCTTTCAATAATTCATGCTCTGTCTTGCATTGATGCCAAGTGTTTGACAGAATGTCAGTCCCGGTTGGGGATCCTCAGGCCTAGTCCTAAGGTTGATTTTTGATTTTTGATTATTTTCATCATGTCTTTGATGGATTCTAGAAGTTGTAACAAGTTTTGGGTAGTGGCCGGAATTCTGGACTAAAGAAGTGCCTTGAATTCCGCGGACACTAGCATAGGTATGCTGGGAAAAGTCCCTGGATCCTAGCACATAGGCCCGTGAGAGAGACATAAAACATCAGTGGAACCGAGGGATAAGACGTTTCAGTGGATGACATGTCTCCTAAGGGTGTTATTGTTGCTGTGGGAGGTTTGGTTGATGTGTTCCATCGATTCCATTTCCTTACAATCACCAAGGAGATTGAATCCCTTATAGTGGTCTCTCTTGTCACATGTTTACCCCGGTTGGCTAGTTACTTGGGTAGATGTGGGAGGAGGGGGTATTATAGAGTGGTATCAGAGTGTGGTTGCGCTCTCCTTGGGTGAATGCATTGTCATGCACTCATTTCGGTTGTACATTTGTCAGTCATACTTGAATTCTTGTTTTATATGCATGGTGTTGGTCATGGTCATAATGATGTCACCATGGGAATGAGGATGTCGTTCTGTGAAGCATGTTGTCATGAGTGTATGAATGAATACATGTTGTTATTCATCGCTTACATGTAACATTTTGTAGGCTTGGATTACATTCTTGTATGTTTGGTTAAATCTTGTATGCTTTGTTGCATGTATCATTCTTGTAAGTTTAGTTTCAAGTATTGTTCGCTTATGCTTGATTATATGCGTCATGCGTGTGTATGGTCGATTACACATTGCCTATGCATGTTAGTGTTTGTATGTGGTTAAGTATACAGTGGTGTCATGGTTGTTGTCGTCATGCATGTAGTCATGATATGTGAGGTTGATATGTTCATACATTGGTGACTAGACCCTAGCTAGAATGATGGACATATGGTTACATGCATATGTGTTATATTTTATATGTTGTTATGATTATATTGTACATGTATCATGTTGATTTGATGATCTTGCATATGAGATATCATCCCCGAACTATGCTAAGGTACGTTGATTTATGGTGATTTGGTTTAGTTGACATAGTATGCCTTGTAGGAAAGAGATCAAATGGCTAGCAAGATGGTAGACTACAAAGGCTCTCCCTATGAATCAGATGAGCAACATGATGTTGGGAACTATTTTGATTTGGAAAATACACTAAGAAGCTTGAAGGAGGAGATAAGGAGTTGCAAAGCAGACAATCACAAAATCATGCAGGCACAAGATAAACAAGAAGAGGTGAATGCGATACTACTTCAGAGTTTGTCAGAATTGCAGTGACAGGGACCACTTCGGATCATCCATGAGTAGGAGGAAAAAACTAATGGGGCACATAGAAGTAGGTCTTATGGTGGTCACAGGTTGGACATAGATGACACGATCAGAGATGGTAGGTTATTGGAAACTCCAGATAGGAGAGGTGATAGACATAGGTACTACTATAGTTCTAGCTCTGACAGGCATCATGATCGTGATCGTTATCATCCTTACAGGAGGCGCAATAGGGGATACTTGCCAGATGAGTTTAAGAAATCAAAGCCACCTACCTTTGTTGGAGAGATGAAGAAATCATAGGGTGCAGAGGCATGGTTTCTTGGTATGAGGAAATTCTTTCGATTACATGATTATTCAGAAAACGTGAAAGAAAAGATAGCCACTTTCTGTCTCAAAGGTAAAGAAGATATTTGGTGGGAAGATGTGAAGAATGCCAAAGGTAGATATTGTTGGAATAAGGAATTGCTGAGAGGGGGGGTGAATCAGTAAGTTAAGATTTTTTTTTTTAAAGAGAGAATCCATACAAGTGAGTCAAATTTAAAAATAAAAATTTTGGAATAACTTGTGCAGAGTTTTGATTAAACCCAACGTTTCAGACTTCTATGTGAGTCCATCTTTAGGGGAATGCCTAGATTCTTGAGAAGATTAGTGTGGAAGAAGGCAAGGAAAACCAAGGATATATATAATGATGGATGTGGGAGAATTCTGGAGTTGGCTGGTGGAATATTTAATTAAAATGATTTATTAGGGTTATTAAAGAGATAAATTAATTCAATTAGGAGATAGTTTATAATATTTTTTATGTTAGTTTTATAAGTGCATAATATTTCCTTTTAGTTTATTATTTATTAATAATTAATAATGATGAGGGTCTTAAATTATAATAGAAATATAAGACTTAAATTATGATAACTTAAATAGTAAACACTTAAGATTAAGTTAAATTAATTGATCTAAGTGAATATTCCTAATATTAAATATTTAGGGTTATTTGAGGGATGGATTTAATTAAATTAGGGGATTATTATTCTATGTTAATTTGGCGTGAGAATCACATTACTTTTATTTTATTAATGTTAATATGGTATGAGAAATTCCTAACATAAAATAACATTCTTTGACATTTATGTTAATTTAAGGGATGGATTTAATTAAATCAGAGGATCATTATTTTATGTTAATTTGGTATGAGAATAAAATTACTTTGTATTATATGTTAATATGGTATGAGAATAATATTTATGGATTTGGTTCATTTCTTTTGAGTTAAGTTTCAGAGAACCTACAGTGATAACCATATTCTGTGGCTGAGTGTCGCTAGGAGCACCACCCTCGTCATGCTGCTCACCATGCCCTTCCTCCTGGCCTTCATCTGCCAAATTCTGCTCACTGCCCTGGCTGCCCTCCACTCTGTGACCACCCTGAGGAAGCTCAGCTTGAAAGCGCATAGTAGTTTGAGGCGGAGCCTCTTCTTCAGAAAAGATAATAGTAATATTGGCCGTGATAACATGCCTGTTTAAATTTCTCTGAAACTTGAAATGAGTAGTCTGAAAAGCATTGTGCGGGATCGGCCTTTGGGAAGGACTGGGAGGAGGTGAATTCGCTGGAGAAGAGGGCAGAGTAGCAGGAGGCGGGGGAGGATCAACAGAGCGAACAGACTGCGAACGCCCACGACCACCATGGCTTCCCCCATAGCGGCTTCTCACACGATGGCGAACCATGATGAGGCCACGGAAGGGAAGCTCAGTAAAATAGGAAACAATGGCGTGGAGATGAGACAGCACAATGAGAATCCACTTCAAGATCAAAGAACAGGCCCGAGGGTGAATGGAGGGACCTGCTGCAAAGACAAGCAGTAAGGAAAGGCCAGAGGCAAGAAGACGGAAAGCAAACAATGGGAAGGAGAGCCAGAATCGCCATGATTATAACAACAAGAGCCTCGCCTCAGATGGAGCGAGCACTTAATACAAATTTTAGGCCAAATCACCCTTGCCTTAGGTGAACCTGCTTGAGCCAGATTTGCTCATGGATAACAACGTTGATTTGCGGCTGGCAGTACCAAGCGCTTACACCCTTAATTAATTCCATAAATTAACATTTAATTCACCTGCATCTGGGTGATCTACTCCTTCCTGGTTCATTTCATTCTTCACAAGGTTTTGATAATCCAAGAGTTCGGTTTCAGAGGTCAGTTTGGAAATTGATCCAACATGAAGATCCAGCCCACATTCAACTCCAAGGTTAGCAAGTAAGTTAGCTACTTTATTTCCTTCCCCGCAGATGTGCTTAAGCGTGACCACCCCGTGAGAGGAGAGCCAACATTCAATGAGTTCAAGCCTTTTCCCCATTCTCCAGCTGTTGCTCACTTTTCTTGAGGGAGATCCTTGCATAATTTTTGAGACCATATTTATGATGATCTAAGAATCACCTTCTATGATAAGCGGAGAGAATCCTTTATTTTGTGCTAGAATGAGACCTTGCCAAAGACCTTCCAATTTCACCGAATTATTGGTATCCCATCCCTTTGATCCTAAGAAGGATAGAAGAGGAGCACCCTTATAGTCTCTGAAAATCCCTCCAAACCCTGAATTACCTGGATTACCTTTCGAGGCCCCATCAAAGTTTAGCTGGAACATATGCATGGGAGGGGGTAGCCACTTCTCAGGTGAACAACCCATCGGAGGCCTTGTCCCTTTGACAACCTGTTCTTGATTCCATTGAAGGTTCCAATTAGCCCAGATGGACTGTTCTTGGGGGATAGTAGGAAGGTCCTCCTGATACCAAGTTTGGAGAGAAATGGTTTCCTCGGTATTTTGGCAAATTATTTTCCAAATATTCTCCAGAG
This sequence comes from Pinus taeda, assembly GCA_000404065.3. NCBI lineage: Eukaryota > Viridiplantae > Streptophyta > Pinopsida > Pinales > Pinaceae > Pinus > Pinus taeda. The sequence continues at coordinate 11,296 of APFE030690778.1, read as the reverse complement.
GTGCAGAGTGATCCTTGAAGATTCTACGATTTATTTCCTTCCAGATGGCCCACATGAGGAAGCCCAGAATGAGCTTCCATAAGAAATTTAAAATCTTGCTTTGATAAGGATTCTGATCCCAGTTGCGAACGGTGGCGATGATGTCTCCGTGAATTCTTCCTTCCTTTTGGCATCAGAAACTAACCTTTTCCCAGAGCTTGCATGCAATAGGCCCATGAAAGCTCCTCTTCCTGAGATTGTCCCATGTGAGGATCTTGTTATGACATAGGAGCCAGAGAAAGGTGGATATTTTCAGCCAGTTGGTAGGGTCCCAGACTTTGCTCCATAGAGGGTCTTTCACCATATGTTCCTTGATAATGAGCTTGTAAGCCTCTCTCGTAGTAAAGGTGCCTCTTTCTTCATATACCCATCTAAGGATATCCCTTTCGTTAGAGAGTTGTATTCTCCTTTTCATTAATTCTATGTCTAGAGTTTGTTGAACTTGTAGCATTCCTTGTCTTAAAATCTGATCCGCTTTGATCCACTCCCTGTATTCTTGAGTCGACGAGTTCTTCCAAAAGTTTTTAACCTTGTCATATGATTACATATCCTACTCCAGAAGTTGCATATGAGAGATTAGGTCCTTTAGCTTGGGCATATGCTGCCAGGAGTCCTCCCAAAACCTTGCAGTGTTGCCATTCTTCACTTCCCAAAAACTGTGTTTTTGAATGAGGATTCTGTGTTGCTTGGCCGAATTCCATATTAGGGAGCCCATGCTAACTTCTGACATTCGTATTAGTTCCTCAGTTGGGCAATTACTTGCATACTTTGCTGTCTAGAGAGAAGCCCAGGGGGTGAGAGGCGCAGTCAGCCATTTCCACCAAATTCGAGATCCCATAACCTCATTGTTATGAGAAGGATCCCTTAATCCAGTACCACCGCTGCTTTTTGGAAGACATGTAGTGTCCCATTTGACAAGAGCCCATTTGTGTTTAAGACCGGAGCTGCCCCAAAGAAAGGATCTCTGGAGATGCTTGATTTCTTTGAGAACCCATTTGGGAGCCGCAATGATGGAGAAGAGGTAGACCGACATAGAATGAAGAACTGATTTTATGAGGACTACACGACTCGCCATATTTAGGGATCTGTGAGTCCAAGAGGAAAGGAAAGCCTCCAATTTTTCTAAGAGGATCTTCCATGAAGAATGATTTAGGGCCGAGGTAGTCAAAGGAACTCCTAAATATTTGGAAGGAAGGTCAGCAATGGAGAATCCCAGAATGCAGGCTATAGTTGCTTGGGTAATAGCAGGGGTATGGAAAAAGAATATCTGGGATTTGGATTTATTGATAGAAGCTCCTGAGGCCTCCGAGAAGTCCGTCAGTAAGGATTTGAGTTGACGAGCTTCCTGGACATAAGGATGCTCAAAAAGAATGTTGTCATCAACAAATTGCTGGTGTGTGAAGGCAGTAGAGTTGTGAAAAGACAAGCCTCTAAGAAGTTGAGATTACCGAGCTAGCTTAATGCTTCAGCCCAATCCTTCTGGCATAATAATAAACAAGAATGGGGAGAGAGGATCTCCCTGCCGAATTCCCTGAGAAGGATGAAAAGGAGAGGAGGGAATACCATTGACCAGAACAGAAAAGAAAGAGGAAGAAATGAGACTCATAACCCATCTTACCCAAGGAGGAGCAAAGCCGAAAGTAATTAGAATTTTTTTTATGTACATCCAGCTTAAGCTATCAAAAGCCTTTGAAAGATCTATTTTAAGGAGCATACATGGCTTCTTGGAATGCTTCAGGGTATGAATTATTTCATGAGTTAGGATGATACCATCCGTAATCTGCCGACCTTCGACGTATCCAAATTGCTCAGGCGAAATGATGAGAGGAAGCAGCAATTTGAGTCTGGAGGCAATGATTTTGGAGACTATCTTGTAGATTATATTGCACAGAGCAATAGGCCTATATTTATGAGGAGTACTAGGTTGATCCACCTTGGAAACCAGGGCAATGAATGTGGCATTCATTCCCGGAAACATCCATCTTAAGGTTCTTGATTCCTCAACCACCTGCCAGACTTCCATCTTGATCAAATCCTAGAAATTGTGGAAAAAGTTGAAGGTGAATCCATCCGGGCCAGGTGCTTTCCCTGCTTTCAGCTGACGAACTGCCGATTCAACCTCCTGTAAGTCTATAGGCTTGAGAAGAAGTTGGTTATGCTCCTCTGAAATAATTTTAGGAATATTTCGAGTAATTTTTTCTATGGCTAGCAATCTGTCTAAATTTGGCTCGTGATGCACTTGCTTGAAATAGTTTAAGAGTTCGCTTTCAATTTCTTCATGTGTTTCCACTTTAGCTCCCAGCTCATTTTGAATGTGATTTATGTTGTTATTCATTCTGTGTTGGATGGTGGTACTATGAAATTTTTTTGTGTTTTTTTCTCCATCTTTAAGCCATCTTATTCTTGATTTTTTCGTCCATAGCGTTTCTTCTTGCTTAGCCCTTTATATGATTTGCAACTCAAGAACTTTTTCCTACTCTGACAGGTCATCGGAACGGCCTTCAATGATAATCCTCTGCTGCAGATGTTTCTTGTCTTGATCGAGGGCACTCTGAGCCTGGAAAATATTACCAAAAGAAGTATGATTCCATTGTTTGATATTGCTTTTGAGATGCTTGAGCTTCTGCTGAAATTGAAACATCTTTGAACCGGTTGGACAAAAGAAATTGTTCCATTCCAAGTTGATTAAGTTGTGGAAATCCGAATCAGATCCCGAGAGAGGCAGGATGGAAGCTGCAAAGTCTCCTCCGATATGAATAGCATTGTCTGAAAGTAAGAATCTATCCAAGTGAGAAACGATCTGCTGCGACCCTGCCCTCTTGTTGCTCCATGTAAAGAGACCATTATTGAAAGGCAGATCAATATGACAGTTATTCTGAATGAAGTCTTTTAGGGGTTTCCCTTCCTGATTCCCTCTGTTCTTGCCTCCCCTTTTTTCTTCCAACCTAGTAATCATGTTGAAATCGCCCCCATCCATAATGGGTGCGGCCTATCAATGTTGATTGCAGAGAGGATGTTTAGGATTTCTTCTTTTTTCATAGCCTCCTAGGGGAAATACACATTGGTTAAATGCCCGTGTATATTTGTCCCTATGATGTGAAAAATTGCTTGGAAGAAGTTCTTATTTGCATGGATGTTGTTGAGTCTAATAGCTCAGGTGTCCCATAAGATTGCAAGGCTTCCAGATGCCCCGTCAACATCCACTGCAGCAGTGAGACTTCCTAGCCAGACCTTTGCTGCAATTCTTTCTAGAGCGCTTGAATTGCATTTGGTTTCTTGCAAGAAAAGGATTTGAGGTTTTTCTCGCATTATCATGTTTTTGAGTAGTCTTTCTTTCCCTGGGCCATTAAGCCCTTTGATGTTCCATGATATTAACTTCATTGGGATGTATTATGAGCGAAGTTATAATACTTTGTTAGCTTGGAGTACCTGCCTGACTCCACTAGCATTTCTCCTATTCTGATTGTTCGTTGGAGATCTGTTTTCCTTCCACGCTTTTTGATATCTTTGGTAATGAATCTTCCATCCTAGGAGCTGCCAGTTTGAATACCTAAAGATTTTTTCCTTTGTGTCCGAGATAGGATCTCCTCCAGATTCTCTAGTTGTTGATATGGAATTTTGTCAAAATTATTTGTTTTGCATGCCTACTCTAGGCCTGGGATGTCTAATTCCCCAATATCTAAGTATCTGTTTCCTCCTCCATGTGCTGAGATTCATCTAACTCTTCATATGGTTCTTCTGCTATTCTGGAATCAGATTGTAAGTTGTCTACCTCCATTCCTTGAGTATTCCATGTTGGCACCTTGTGCTTATCTGAGGAGAAGGTATCTTTGAGTAGAGGATTTACTTGTAGCACTTTGGAGTCTACTTGCTTCGATTGTTTGTCCTTCGTCGCTTCTGTTTCTGGGGGAGCGGGAATTTCAGAGCTAGGGTCATGTTGACGAGCTAATGTTTCGAAGCGGTTGCTCATTGAGGGCTTGGAGGAATTGGCTTGAGGCATTTTAGAATTTGAAGCCGATTTCTTGTGGCTTTTCCCGCGACTGGCTACTTTGGTAAAGCCATTAGCCTCAGGTATATCGGGTCCAAATGAGGGTGAAGGTTTTTGAGTTAAAGGACAATCCCTGCATAAGTGGCCCACGGCATGACATCTTCGGCATCTAAACGGCACATGTTCATAATCAATCAACTGAACTCATTCAATATCGTCATGGAATAAACTTACCGCATTCGGAAGGGCCTTGTTGAGGTGCATGTAGACGCAGATACGAGCAAAGGAGGTATATCTTTGGATTTTTGTTTCCTCTACAACTTTTATGAATTCACCCAGAACATTTCCAATCTCTTGTAGGGAAGCTTCATCCCAGTACTCCATGGGAAGTGAGTACAGTTGGATCCAAACTGGAGCCCAACTAAGATCCCCCTTATCAGGGTTGAAGCGCTCCACCCACCCTCTAAGATACAGGCTGACGGCATTGAAGAAGTAAGGCCCTCCATCCAACACCCTATTCCGATCCTCTAGGCAGTTAAAAATGGCTGTGAAGAACCCTTTTGGCTCCAGCTGTAGGGTTATATGTCCCTTTGGGTTCCATTTCACTGCTATCCATCCCCGTAGTGCCTTCTTAGTTGGCCAAAGTCCTATGAACTTGCCTACCAGAGCATGGTCTCTCATATACTGTATCTGAGTATTGATTATGTGACTTGGAAGTTCTGAATTCAGACGCTTAGTAGCTACGAGCTTGCATGTTGTCGAGCTGACCTTGGGTTGTTTTTTGTTATTTTGTTTTGCCTGTTGTGACTTCAGATCCATTTTGTCCTCACTCCGGTCCTCTAGTTTGTCGCCTTCCTTATTCCTTTGCTGCCCGTCATCATCCGATGGGGGAGGCGCTGCGCCCTCCCCTGGGGGGGGGCGGGGGTCATGAAGTTCTGAACTTTCTAGCTGGGAACGAAAAATCGTGATGTCGTCAGTATTTGCAGGTCTTCAGCTGTCTGTAGCGATATGCCATTGCAGAGATCACCGAAACCCTAGAATGCAGAGCCCTCGCTCATTCCTCTCCTTGAAAGGACCGTAATTAATTATAATAATTATTCTATAATTAATAATAATAATTATTATTATTATTATTAATATTTATATATAATTATTATTAATTATTATTAATAATAATTAGTATAATTAAGATCTATAATTCAATCGTTAATAAACTAATTAACTAGAAATAAGTTAATAAACAATCAGAAATGTTATATATAATATCTTTTTAATAATTAATTAATAAAATTCTTTTAATAAAACATAATTCCTAAAATATCCAACAATATTATCTAATTATTATTTAATATTATTCACTTCTCATTAGCATTATTTTAGATATTATAATATAAGACCTCATTATCATTATTATTAGATATTAGATTTAATTATAATAAATTATTATTCATTTTATTATATATGTATAATAATAATTGTATTAATAATTAAAATCTATTAATCAATTAAGTTAAACTAACTAATTAAGACTTTATAATAATAATTAGTATTTATTAAATATAAATTATTTATAATAATATTATTATTATAATTTATAATTAATTTATATTAAGAATTAGTATTTAATTATCTGGGGAACGATTTAATAATAAATAGTTTTAATTATTAATATTTTTTTAATAATTAATTCTGATTATTATTAACCTATTAAAAAAAATTATTAAAAATTACAATAAAAACTTTAAATATTGTGGATAATAATAATTATTATTTAAAGATTCTAAGTTCTTATTTTTAGCTGCCTTTCATCTCATCCTTAAAACAAATCATCTCATAACTATTTATCCTCTCATTTAGCTCTTCTACTATCATCATTCAGAAATTGTCCTGATGATGGATCCCTGTTGGGATTTGAAACGTTGACAGAATATGGTGGTTATGATTGTGGGTTCTTCAAAACTTAACTCAAAAAAAAAATTATTTCTATTAATTTATTATTTCTTATTTACAAAACAATACTATATAATTATATGTGATGTAGGATGTAGACCATAATAAATTATTATATCAAAATTTTTATGTTTTATCTTACTTATTTTATGTATTTAAACTATTTTATAATAACTTTTATCTTTAATTCATAATGTTAAATCTTTATAGGCTGAAATGTAAATTAATCTTAAGAGAATATGATAATTTTTTTTTTAACATATTAGATTAGTTGTTATGAATGGTGTGATTTATTAAGGGTTTCCAAGTATTTCAAATGCTAAGGCCTTCATCACGGTTTATATTGTTCTTTCTTCTTTCAATTTATATGGCCTCTTTAATTTTATGTTTTAGGTAATGCTCTTCCTTGATGACAAGTTTAGCTTCTTCCATACAGATGTAGTGTGAGGAGGAGAAGGCATGTTCTGCAAGAGCGGATTTAGAAGTTTTGTTCCTAGATATGTCAGTTGCATGCTCCTTAAGCCTAATGTTTAAAGATCTGCCGGTTCCACCAATGTATTTTTTTCCACAGGAGCAAGGGACAATGTACACTCCTTTTTGAAGTCTGGGGTTTATAGGATCCTTAGCAGAGTCTACGATTTTTCTAATAGTGTTAGGGGTAGTGAAAGCAGTGTTAATGTTGAGGGTCTAGACTGAAAAACTGGGATGGCTAGGGTTTGAACAGGGGCGACATCAATGAACTGGTAACCATGGAGGGACAAGGAGGAGGGAGCTTCACTCCCTCCTACAGTAACGTGGTCTTGAACAAAGGTAGAGAGACAAGTCGGAGCAAGCAGAAAAACTCCATGGAGAAAGAGACAAAAATCACTGAGACACAAGTGCTGGAAGGTAGCAGACCCCAGGATGAGAGAGGGACCCACAAGGAGGCTCGGGAAGATGAGAAAGCAGGAGATAGAGGTCAGAAGTTGGAAAGCAGAGCTCCAACGGGACCCTGCAAGCCCAAGGCTATTATGAAACCTCGGGTGGTTCTTAGTGATCCGGCTTTGTAGGAGCACAGAGATCACATGGCTACCTATGCAGTCATATGTAAGTTCATGGGCATCTGGCCCATGTAGAAAGCACTATACACTTGGATAAGAAACACATGGAAACCGAAAGGAGATATAACTATACATCTGGGTTCTAAGGGTTTCTTCACTGTGGTTTTTAAGAACTTGGAGGATAAAGACAAAATATTCGGAGGACATTACTTCTTTGCTGCCGTGGGTCTCTACATGCGACCTTGGATGATGAACTTTGTGCCGGGGCGAGAAACGTTCACTTCAGTCCTAGTATGGATTAGACTATATTCCTTACCTTTAGATTACTGGTTGCCAGAATCCTTAAGAGCTATAGGAAATAATCTAGGTCATTTTATAAAAATATCAGAGGCTACTCTGCGTGGTAAATAAACTTCCTTCGTGTGCACATGCATTGAAATGGATTTGTCGGGAGCACTCCCAGATGAGGTCATCCTGGAAGTTTATGATGAGGAATGGGTCCAGGAAGTCGACTATGAACACATACCATTCAGATGCCGCAAATGTCATGAACATAGGCATCTCTTCAGAGAATGCCCACTTAACAAAAGAGAGAATAATCAGAAAGGAAACATTGGTAAAGACCCTGAAGGTTTCACCAAAGTGGCAGGCAAGGGGAAAAGAGGGGGGAAAAAGCACAAAAAAAACCCAGTGAGTATAACCTACCAAGTCACAACAGTTTTGAGACTCTAGAAGAGGAGGGGGAAGAAAATGAAAAGAGTAGAGATATGGGGAAAACCTCAACAGAAAGGGAAAGAGAAGATAATATGGACATAACACAGGATGACAAAGAAAGGAAGGAGGACCCACAAAACAACACAGGACTTGGAGAAGACCAGGATATGACCCCCATTGAAGTAGGAACGGAAGACCAAGAACTACAGGAGATCCTTGAGAGGGAGAACCTGGAACTTGAACAGTTTCTAGAACAGGCCACCAACAAAGGGATTGAATCTCTGCCACAAGAGCAATTTGACAGAGTGCAACAACTCTATCTCAGTAGATCCCAAAAAAAGGCTTCTGGAGTTAAATGGTACTATGATAGCCGGGAGAATAAAGGGGTCAAACAGATGGAGATATTGCCAGGATGCTCCACCAAAAATCCAGGAAAAAAAATAGGAAGAAGAAAACATAATGATCTCCTATTATAATGAGGGAAACTCCTAGTTAATTCAGGTAAGATGAAAGACCTTACCAATTACTCTTTTACAAACACCTCATTATGAAGCTCACAACTTGGAACATTAGGGGGCTAGGCAGCAAAATAAAGCAAATAAATCTCAGTAATAGAATAAAAGAAGAAAAACCAGATATGGTTTTCATACAGTAAACCAAATGCTTAATAGAAAAGATCAGGGACCTTCACAGCAAATGGCTCAACAACTATGAGTACCTGGAGGTCAAAGCCAACAACACAGCGGGGGGAATTCTTACCCTTTGGAATCCTCAAAAAATTGAGATCACAGATGCAGAAGCTTCCAGAAATCATCTCTCTATTATTATTTAGCCGCTGGGGGACAAAGATTGTTACTTGACTACAAATGTCTATGGTCCTCAATTGCTTGAGGACAAACTAAGACTTCTCACCTCACTAGAGGAACTAAGAGGAAGATATCCTAGCATCCCCTGGATTTTGGGGGGGGGGACTTCAATATGATCAAATCACTTTCAGAAAAAGAAAGGGGGAAGCAGAATGTTGGGGCAAGACTCACTCACATTCCAGAACTTTTTAGACAACATGAGACTGGTGAGCATGGAGACTATAAATATCATCTTCAATTGGAATAAAAAGAGAGGGGGAACAACCCAAGTTGCTTCAAAATTAGACCGCTTCTTAGTTTTGGAGGATCTCCTTCTATCAGGTCACTCCATGACAGCATGGATTCTTCCTTTTGGGGGGTCGGATCATTGGCCTGTTCAGTTGGAAGATTCTTGCATTGGAACCCTAGGAAACAGACCTTTTAGGTTTGAAAATGCTTGGCTCACTCATCCAAATTTCTCCAATAACATTAATAAGTGGTGGGTGGAAGACATGCCCATTCAGGGCATAAAAATGTTCATCCTGCATCAGTGCCTTAAACATATCAAACAAAATCTCAAAGAATGCAACTGAAATGAGTTTGGTAACATTTTCGAAGCTAAGAGAGAAGTGGAAAGTAAATTACAAGAAATCAATCAAATTCTCATCAAGGAAGGATTCACAGAGGAGAGGAAGGTAGTGGCAGACTCTTTACAGCAGGAATGGGATAATAGATGTCAGCAGGAGGAGATCTTCTGGAAACATAAATCTAGAGTGCAGTGGATTAAATAAGGGGAGAGAAACACTAGGTTCTTCCATAAATCCACTATGAAACACAGGGCTCATAACAGAATCACAAAGCTACTAGATACACAAGGAAATGGTGCTCCTTCAACATTTTAAAAGGATAGCAATGGAAACCTTGGCTGATAGATCACACTCCATTAAGAACTTCACTAAGAATATTCCCAAGATGGTGACCAGGGAAGACAACTACAATCTCAATAGGCCAATAATGGAGGAAGAGGTCAAAGAAGTGATCAAAGAGATGCACAATGGGAAAGCTCTAGGTCTGGATGGTTTCAATGTAGATTTCTTCAAAACTTGATGGGAGACAGTCAAACACGACATTCTTGATGTGGTAGAGGACTCAAGAACATCAAGAAAAGCTCTTAGAGTGCTTAATGAATCTTTTATAGCTCTAATCCCTAAACATGAAAAGGCAATGAATCCAGATAAATTTAGACTAATAGCTCTATGCAATGTGGTGTACAAAATCATCTCCAAAGTTATCACTAACAGACTCAAACCTCTTCTACCATCGCTAGTTTCAGAGGAGCAGATTGGGTATGTGGAGGGAAGACAAATCCTCAACAACATCATCCAAGTGCATGAAGTGGTCCATTCCCTCAAGGCATATAAGCAAGTAGGTATGATAATACAACTGGATATAGCGAAGGCCTATGATAAACTTAGCTGGCAATACATAAAGGAAATCTTTAAAGCTTATGGCTTTGACTTCAACTGGATAAAATGGGTCATGGCATTGGTCACCTCAGCAAGCTGGTCTATCCTTCTTAACGGCTCACCTTCCAACACTTTTAGGCCTTCGCGAGGCCTTAGGCAAGGAGATCCTCTCTCCCCATTCCTTTTCATTCTCATGATGGAAGGATTGGGCAGAACGATCAATGCAGCCAAGGAGGAAGGAAGAATCAAGGGGCTAAAACTGACTCAGAATGAGGAGGCTTTGACGCATCAACAATTTGTGGATGACACAATGCTGCAAGGCACACCCACTGTCAAGGAAGCCAAAGCCTTTAAGCAAATCCTTAATGACTTCGCCCTTGCTGTTGGCACAGAGTTTGGGAGGAAGTTACAAATAAGCTTAAGGAAAAGGTCAATAATTGGACTCATAGATCCTTAAATTTAGCAGGAAGACTTGTTCTTACAAAGGTGGTACTTCAGACCATTCCAATATTCATGTTCTCTGCACTTCTAGTCCCTAAAGGAGTTTTACAACAGATTAGGAACATTCAAAGAAACTTCCTTTGGGGTAAAGGGGAAGAGAAGAAGAAATGGGCCCTGGTAGCGTGGGACAAACTCTGTAAACCCAAAACCCATGGTGGTTTAGGAATCCACACCCCAGACACCGTAAGCAAGGTCCTGGGGGCCAAGCTTTGGCGGAAATGGCTAAAAGAGTCCAACAATCCTTGGGCCAAGTTATGGAAACAAAAGTATGCAACAAATTGGCAAGGAAAGGACCACATTCGTATGTCAAGGCACATCAGGTGTTCTCACATTTGGAACAAGACTTGGGAGAATATAACTTTAATTCAGAATCATAGCTTCTAGGAGATTAAAAATGGGAACCTGGCGTGGTTCTGGGAGGACAACTGGAAATAGGAACAAAATCTATGCATAGACAATCTAGACATCATAAAAAATGATACCCTTAATAAGGGGCTCAAGAGGGTAAGTGATTTTTGGGACCAATCTAGAGGGGAAAGGAAATGGAGATTATGGAGAGTACCATCTTACAGTGTAGAAACCCCTTTGAGAACCCAAGCAAAAATTCTGGAAGACATCCTAGAAAAGAGACAGATTCTGACCTCAACTTCAGATGACATTCTTAGATGGGGTAGAAATAACGAAGGTAATTTCAACCTCAAAGAAGCCAAAAGAATAATCACATGATTAGACTATTCAAACGCTGATAAGACT
>APFE030690776.1:0-11095 GCA_000404065.3 Pinus taeda | reverse complement strand
TCCTCTATGTTTATACTAAAATGCGGATGATGAATAGACATGTCTATTGGGCTTCTGAGCCTACTAAAGTTGCTAGTCAGCTTGATAATAATTCCATAATCAAAATAAATTTATATCTCCATAAATACTTATCGAAATTGGATGATCTTTAGATCAATCCTACACCTCTCAATGAGATGGATCCAATAAAAATATTAATTGCCATAAATAAGCTGACCCACATGGAGTTTGGCCCTAGTGGCCAATTTTAATACTCCCTCTCAACTAGGGAGAACTCCATCCACTGATCCATATGTTTGGCTGTACTATCTCTGCCATCAGTGCCCTGCACTACTCTGCCCAGCTCTACTGGCTCTACTCCACTCTTACTCAACTCTACTCAGCTCTGCTATCTTTGTTGGCTCTGGTCTGCTCTACTTAGCTCTGTTGGCTCTGCTCTGTTGGCTCTGTTCTGCTCTTCCCAGCTCTGCTAGCTCTGCTCTGCTTTTCTCAGCTATGTTGACTCTGTTGGCTCTGCTCTATTCTGCTTTGCTCTACTGGCTCTGCTCTACTCTAATCAACTCTGTTGGCTCTACTCTACTTAGCCTAGCGTCATAGCGGGTACCACTCCTACCACTGGTCCCAAATCAGTCCTCTACTGACCCAAAGTCAATCTCAGAGTATGTATCACTGGTCTTAGACTAGTCTCAACCAACATGAGTTAGCGTCAGAGTAGGTACAACTCCTACAACTGGTCCCATATCAGTATCATTGATCCTAGATCAATGAAGGTCATCCTAGCATAGGGAGTACAGTAGATACAACGATGCATCCATCGGTACTACTATGGTCCCTATCCTCATTTCCCTGCTCATTGATTAGATGAGAGGTACTTCCCATGAGTCCCAAACTACATGGGTAGGATGCCTCGACAAGAGAACTTAATCCATCCTATCCACACAGGAGAATTAATCATCCTGCTACACAATTGCCATGGAGAACACATCATCCAGGCCTCACAGGAGAGCTAATCATCCTACTACATAATCTTCATGGAGAACACATCATCTAGACCTCACACGAGAACTAATCATCCTGCTACATAGTCGTCATGGAGAACACATCATCTAGACCTCACAGGAGAACTAATCATATTGCTACACAATCATCATGGAGAACACATCATCAAGACCTCACAGGAGAAATAATCATCCTGCTACAAAATCGTCATGGAGAACACATCATCCAGACCTCACAGGAGAACTAATCATCCTACTACACAGGAGAGAGAATCATCCTGTCCCACAAGAGAGCGAATCATCTTGTTCCACAAGAGAGAAAACCATCTTGTTCACAAGAGAGAAAATCATCATATCCACAAGAGAGGGAATCATCCTATCCCACAAGAGAGAGAATCATCTTGTTCACAATGCACACCACCAAGGGAAGGTGAGTCACCCTGTGGTCATATGTTGCTCCAGTAAGAACTGCAAGCCCCCATAGCTCCTAGAGCGCAATGTATGCAACATGTAGGACCCTTTTAGAAGGGTCTCTCAACGACTCCAAGTTGTTCGGGAAAATCACAAATTTGATCTTTCCATGGGGCTCTAACAAAGTGTAGAGACCTGTACATCATCTTCAGTGCAATGGAGCCTCCTTACTCATAGACTTACCATATCCCAGATAAGGCAGTATCTGATGTCTACCTGCTGGAGAAATAATTGAATACTAGATTCCTCAATAATCGAATCCCACCTCTAGTTGTGACATAGAATCACAGTGGTATTCATCATGTATACTCACTAAATAGTTTTCATAACCAGACTACCCCTTAGGTAGTCATGCTAGCAGCAATATAATCTACCTCGGTGGTGCTCAAAGCAACTGAATTCTGCTTCTTGCTCACCCAGGATATTGAAGCAGATCCCAAGGAGAACTAGCACTGAGAAGTGCTCTAGTGATCCTCCACACTGCTTGCCCACTCAGCATTTGAAATAATTTCAACAGTGTATCTCAATCCATGAGATATTGTGCCTTGAATATATCTCAAAAGATTCTAAGCACCAATCCAGTGAAGCTCAACCAAATATGAGCTCACCATACTAGCTGCAAAACATATGTTCGAATGGAGGTTCACCAAGAACATCAATGCGAATGAGTTTATGAAACTCAGAGGCATTTCCCATATCAGGTCCAACATCACTACCATGTAGCTTCTGAAAGTTAAGATCCTTGAGGTAGTCATAGGCTTGCAGTTTATCTTTCCACATTCAGAATCCAACTCCCTCTGTCTCCTACAAATGAGAGGGTCTACACCTATTAGACATAGGTGTCGGTATGAGAGGTCTATCATCCACAACCTTCGAGTAATGGTTTGGATCGATTTCACTCCTAGTGAATCTCAACTTCATCAAACAACTATCAATCCTCTCATACTATGCCCGAGGTGTTTTGCTTTAAGCCATAGAGGGCTTTCTTCCACCTGCATACATGAGATTCCCGACCATGAATCTCAAACTCCTCTGGTTGTTCCAAACCTGTGGACCTGCTGCATGAGGGGAATGGTCCCCATCATAAGATTTTCCTTTAGTACATTTCTGACATGTACCTTCATGCTCTTTTTTAATTTAGGCATTCCTGTCACCATCTGAATTACAAACCTCCAGTGTTGTGTCAATGGACATGGTCCCCAGTGGACTTCCAACAACTTGATACAACCCTAAACTCAAAAACATTTTTGAAAAATCTATTTTCAAACATGTACCTTTCCATTAATGAGTGCCACCCTGAAACCTTCGACTTCCATTTCTGAGATGGACACTGGGTTCTTCTTGCGATCAAGTACATAAAAGTGAGTCTGGGGTTCCTTGCTTTCTTTGAAGAGACGACCATTCCCTTGATGACTTGCATTATCAATCATTTCTTTGATCATTGAAGATTTCCTTGGAATGATTGTTATCTTCATCAAGAGATGTGTCCCTGTCCTTTGGACACTCCTTCGCATGAGGGCGAAACTTATTGCAATCAAGGCATCTAGCTTTCCTTCCACTCTTAGATTCAAACTTCTCAATGAAGTGATGTTTAGATGGGCCATCAAAAACATCAACTACACCCTTCTAATAATATTCTCTACTTCGACTTCACCCTTCGTGAACTTAGAAGAGAGATGTGGAAGCCATTGATCCTTTTGGCTTGTCCCTATTGTCTTCGGTGATTGCTCTTTCACTCTTGCTTGGGCATTGTCTTCACCTCAGCTCTGATACCATGTTAATTTTAGGTATGTTCTATGATAAAGCAATTTATTTAAATTTTCATAGTTAGCAATCACATCAGCATTAAGATAAACTGTAGATAGAACATAAATATAAATTGCAGAAGACGATCCAAGACAAGAGGACACAAGATGTGGCGCTAGCCAGGGACAAAGCCCACAATGTGGGGAAAACCTTGATCAAATCTTTTTTTATGTTCTTCAAAGTTCAGCATAGAAAGTGAGAGAGATAGTACAATTACAACAAAAGTCAACACTTTGACTTATTTAGATCAGAGATAGATCATCTCCTATAACGATGAGATCAATTGAAGACATTTTGCTTCAACTGATCTTCCAAGGTGATGGATTCACCTATCATAGTGTTCGATCTTGTCCATTTTCTGCACCTTGACATGTAGCACCGTCATGTTGCATCATGCATCATCATGCTGCTCATGATCACTATGTTTCTTATGATCTTCATACATCATGCTGCCCATGCATCATGTTGCCCATGATCTCATCTATCATGCTGCCCATGCTCATATCATCATTCATTATCATGTTTCCCCATTTATCGTCATACTGCCCTTGCTAATGTGCCCATCATGCAGCTATCCTTCTGTTGCTTCATCATGCTGCAACATATTCCTTTTGTTGTTTCATTATACAGCCATATGCATATCAACCTTAGCTGCTTGCTATGGCTTGCAACCTAGCAAAGCAGCTAGGCTATAGTTGTAGTCCCATTATGTGCTGTGTATAGGGTTTTCTATGATGTTTCCATGAGAAGCATATATTTCATACACAACATATCCCCGTCTCATTGACCAACGTATATATGAACTCATACATAGCGTATCACTGTCTCATTGACCAATATATATATGAACAACGTATCTATGTCCCATTGACCTGTGTATGTATGTTTCATTGAATAGTGTATCTATGTCTCCATGAACTGCATGTGGGTGCTTCATTAAATAATGTATCCATTTCTCATTGAACAGTATATATGTCTTCATACATAGCATATCACCGTGGTAAGGATCCTTCCAACTGCGGCTTCACCATATTACTGCAGCTACCCTTCATATTACTGCGGCTACCCTTTGTGACCTGTTTGGACAGCGTATTAGTATTTGAATTTAGGGATGCATAGGGCTATAGTTCATCACTTAGTTTAGAGTATGGTAAGATATCCCTTAACTGCGGCCGTGGATAGACCCTTCTTCTTGCTGCGTGTTGATTTTGCGTTTTAGATCTAGGGCATCATTTGTACATAGGCTAACGTGTCTGTTATGTGATTTTTCTTCTCCAAAAACCCAAGACATGGAGAGGAGATCACACATGAAGATGATGAGTATATAAAATTATTTCACGTCTATTAGGCTTCTAAGTCTACTCAAGATTTTGGTCGGCTTGATAATAATTCCATAATCAAAATAAATGGATATCTCCATAAATACTTATCGGAATCAGATGATCTTTAGATCAATCCTACACCTCTCGATGAGAGGGATCCAATAAAAATATTAACTTCCATAAATAAGCTGACCCACATGGAGTTTGGACCTAGTTGCCAATTTTAACAACAACCAAACACAAACATCAAACCAGGTACCAAAAAAATAGGTAGAGTCCAAGGAGGTTGAAGCAGAAAATGTACAAGTATTGATACATCATATGAGGAATACATGGTTGAAGTAATATTGGAAGATAAACAACAATAGTAGGTGCCACAACATGTACCAGATACCAATAAGGCTCCATTAGGTGGTGAATTAGATAAAGATACATTGTTGGTTAAAACTTTAGCATATCACCACCCACATCACCCTGCAAGGAAACAACCAACACGATGGCACCAAATTAGTCACAAGGAAAACAAGAATTGCATGATAGATAGAGAGGGGTGATGATCCACTCACAACATATCAACACAAAAGAGCCACGAGGGTCAACTTCCATCTCAAGCGAGTGAGACACCAGCTATATCAAGGGTTCACCTTTCTCTTGGATGGCTAGATGTGCATGCATGGTACTTGGAATACTCTTTTGAGGAGATCTTATTATTTTTGTTCTTCGTAGGTTTCGGGGATGAATCATGTTTAAGGGGGGTGGAATGTAGTATACCTAGTGAGGATAGTATGGGGTACAGAGGGAGGTACCCAAGGGAATAATGTAATTATGGAATGGGCCAGAGTAATAAATAAAGAGGTTAACCCATATCATTTAAGGGACCACAAGTAGTTAGAAATAATGTAATAAGCCCATTGTATTAGATAGATGGTATTGAGGGAACCATGGTAATGACCCATGGTATTGTATGTGTGAGACATATCTAGAGGCTTGAGACTTCCCATGGAGAGAGGTGAAGGAATATTGTATGAACAACCATGTGAATTGTGGAGTGTTCTCCTTCCTTAAGGAGTGGATGTATAGTGCTGCCCTACCTTAAGGGTTTTGATATCAATAAAGAAGAATTTCTATATTCAAATATTATTATTTCTTGGGTATATTTGTATTCTCCTATATTTGCATGTCAAATCTATAATAGTCTCCAAAACCCGCGTAATGTTTTCCCTCAAGCATTTCAGTTACCGAGTCTGCCTTGCATTCTGAAACTACACAGATGTGTCCTCCGAGGGCCTCATCCCACATCATTCAATGCCTATTGAAATTGTGCAATTGTGTCTCTAAGTGGCCACGAAGAAGGATGACATTTTCTCAAGGAACTATAGAGAAAGATAAGGAGACCAAGGAACTAAGGGGTATGATAGAAGATCGAGAAGGCATGAATACCCCATCTAATGCATAACCCTTTGGAGGGTACGTATGGAAAACAAAGCACATCTTTTGAAATACACCTCTTAGTGTAGCATGAAGTACCACTTATCATTTTCATATCATTATGTCTTTAATGACATGCATGGTTGGAAGGCACAAGTGATGTGTTTGTCTTGCCAAAGTCTATCATCGGAGCCACACTTGTCATAAGATGCCACAAAGGTTGTTTCATTAAGTGAAGTATGTTTTTACATGTTTTGGATCATCTATGTTTATCACTAAGTGTTAAATTGTAACTTTTTCTTAACACAAAAGCCTATTCTGGCCAACATGTTTTCATGCATGTTTTGTATATGTTTACAAGACTATTATTTCGTAATTTGTAATTCATGTTTATTTCACATGTACTAAGATAGTTGATCTATTTCAGTTGTTTTAGTACTTACCTTATTGAGAATGTGTTGTATTCGTTATCATTGTTGTCTCATCCTTGTGGACTACTCTGAAAGATACTAGACATACCTTTCTCACTTATTGGTTATAATGACCGTCACATATGTTGTGGACTATTCCGCTAGATGGTGGATGGATATTTCTATGTAATTTGGTTTTAACCACTACCACATCTGTTGTGGACTATTCTACATTCTTGATTGATCTTCCTAGATCACGTGTGTCTCTTCTTGGGTGGTACTATTACCTCTCATTTAGAGGCTCACGTTTCTTCCCCTTTAGTAAGAGAACCTTGACATAGTTGTGATGCACACTCACTAGGCACAATTCCCTTGTTTTTCAAAGATACCATTTCATCACTCTCATGTGATGACAGCTAGAACCAAGGTAGATCTCTAAGTATATGGAAACTGAGCGTTTATACCAAATGGTACTCCTACACCAAATGGTGTGAGGTCTAGTTGGGTCTTTACATTGTGGATATCCCCTTGGTTGACAGGTTTCCAACACCATCAACAAAACAAAACTAGAAGGAGGGCCAAATGACGGGATGTACCTGTAGATTCTAGTTTGAATCTCTTATTTTCAAATGGCTCCTCTGGAAATCATAATATTGAGATGTTTTTCTGAAGAGCTTAATTGTACCATTCCTACGAAATTTATTCATGATCTATCTGACTTGAAATTCCATGGAGAGGGTGGATAATATTTTCATGTAAATCTGCTTCAAGTTATGACCTTTTTCCATTTTCACCAAATAGATTTTGAAGATGTCTGGGCTATATTACTCACCCTCACATTCAAAGGTCATGTTAAACAATGGTGTCATACATTAACCATTTCTTCTATCGGTTCATTGGGCCAACTTTCTGAGATGATGGTTAAAGATTTCAATAACTATAGCCACCAAGATGTCTGTGAAAGAATCTGTCATTTAAGAATGGAGCCTGAAAAATCATTTCAGGACTTTTTTGATTGGTTCCTTCACCTCTGTTGCGAAATTCCTAACAAAAATTTGAACTTAGATTTCTTCAGACAAGAGTTTAAAAGCTTGGTTCATGTCTCCAAATATGGTGAAACTCCTATTTTCCCTTCCTCGCTAACTTTTACGGATCATGAGGTACCTCCAATTGCGGAGGAGGAGCCCACTACCCCATTTGTTCCTTGTCCTCCTCCTTTTCTAATATTGATGTGGGTGCTTCCTTGCGGTGATCATGAAATTGTGAAATCTGAAAATCAAATGTCCAGTCCATATTCTCATTCGTGTCCCACTTCAATGGAGGAAATTCTAGAGTGGCTCACAAAGCCTATGATAAAGACTCACTCCTCCACACCGCAAGAGGATGTCACTGTTCATAACTCTAATATCAAGGTTGATCTAGATTTTTTTTATCCTCTATCGTCTTTGCATCCTGACTCTTTGTACCATGACTCGATTGATCAATTTGCTTCACTAGCCATTTTTTCACATTCTCTTGATTCTCAAGTTGCTAGCTCAAATTGTGATAAAGTACAAAGTAGTCACATCATGCAGGTAAAGGAGCATAAAGGTGAGGACACTTTCAAATTTTCCTCTCTATTTTAGAATTGTCTGCATCAAAACCATGAGTTTCCATTCTTGAATGGTTCTCAATATTCTAATCTCGGTGGCAAATCTAGTACCATCAATTCTTTCAATCAACCGCCAGCCTTTGGTAGTAATCATTCCAATGATTCCATATTTCGTGAAGGATGCCCAAGCACATAATATGATCTTTTGGTTTCTCATGAAGATTCTAATTTAGATGTAGAATATTCTTTGGTTAAAGAATAAGTTCTTATCGAAACTTCCCCTTCACTTCACTGTCCCTTGTGTCCTACCATTCCCAACACATCCACTTGCGATGGAGATACTCCATGTTCTTTTGTTTCTTCATCCAATGAGTTATATCCTTGATTGACAAAAGGTGGAGAGGTTGTCCATGATGGAATTTAAAATAGTCAAAGTACAAAAAACTCTTCTCAGCGCTCATCATATCTTATTTTGCATGAAGACGACGCTTCAAATCAGATTTCTCATGAGATCTCACCAATGCATTTATCTTTAAATGTTCCATTAGAAGAGCATTTTCAATTGAGAAATCTGATTGTTGACATTGAAAAATCTGGTGAGACTTGTGATAGAAATGCTTTCCATCCAGTGAGAAGTTCTGAATTTCACAACAACAGCCACCCTCAAACTATGCATGATCGAGTTCTAGCTTCAAAATGTGATTTTACAATTCTCGAAAGTTTTGGGGCCTGCTAGGGAGTCGAGGCACTTCAACTTTAATTGATGGTTATGTCAAGATCTTGCGACAATAGTAAGCCCCTTGAACTAAATCAAATCTACTTTCTCTTGCACAATCCATCTATCGGCATGGTTTCATTCGATGTGGTTCCCATGTAAAATATTATTGGTATTCCAGGTGTGATCTCTCAAATTTTCAAAATTTTACTTATGCCCGAATTCAAGAATATGTTACAGTTCATTCATCTTAATGAAAATCTATCATATCAAACTCAGTTTGGAAATGTCCATCTCTCACAAAGTCATCGAATTGTGAAGTTGATCAATGTAGTGTCCTATCTAGGGTGCTAGACTAGGCTATATTTATTATCGACCATGATGCGTAGACTTAGAGGCATGCGTCTAAAGTATATAGACATAAAGGATTATTAGCTAAGTGGTTATGATGGTAGGTCACCGGACTTCTTTACGGAAGATTGAGGTATGTTACCTATCACCAAAACACTTAGGTCACTCAGTTAATCTACCTAATTACAGCACTGTCATTCAATTCATTTACCAAATTAAAACGTTGTGTATCACTGCAAACCAATATTTTAATCCCCTTACAGAGACACCATGCATAAAACCCCTGTTCAGCAAATACTGAGCATTCACTAATATTCATGCAAGATAAAAACATACAGAAATCGTAAGCATACTTTGAAATGATAACAGAGTTCATGACATTGCTTTAAAAGACAACAAGGGATCGAATCCCTTACAGGATACGATTCACGATCT
Source organism: Pinus taeda (assembly GCA_000404065.3). Classification (NCBI taxonomy): domain Eukaryota; kingdom Viridiplantae; phylum Streptophyta; class Pinopsida; order Pinales; family Pinaceae; genus Pinus; species Pinus taeda. Next base: position 1,568 of record APFE030690776.1, on the reverse strand, counting down.
CAGTGATGAACTGTTCAAGCATGATCATAAAAATAAACCATACGCATTCTATCGAAATCAACAATCAATTCTAATCACTGCGCATATCATTTAATACCCTAAGTTGCAAATAAAAAGAAAATAACAGTATACCAAGTTAACGCAGGGCCCGCCCGCGTTCTAGAGGTATACTGGACTGTGATCAACCGATTATCAAATCAATGCAACAAGGGAAAGATCGTGACTGTAATTAAGTCTTTGATATTAAGTTCAAACTCTGTTTTCAAACGAAACAATGATAATCCCTGACTACTCAGAACTGTGTTTACATATGGTCTTACAACCCTTACATTTCGAAAACGAATGTACATTCATGGTGTGGCTGTTGCCGCTTTTACCATGTCGTGATTTTTAAAAATTTTTCTATCCTAATCTGATTTCAAAAAGGAACAAAACTAAATCAATTTAGAATGCTTGTTCTTGCTGCCTTTGTTGCCAACATGCTATACTTTGACCTTCGTTGACTGCACATGTAGGAGGGTCGATTCTGCTTGGACATTCTACTTTTCATCCCTGCCCTTCGCTCTAGCCTAGCTATCATGCCACATGTCAAACAATGAACCAATTACAGGATGTTGGAACTTCCTGTAGCCATTTTACCAAAAATTCCTAATTCGTTAACATAAAACTCCTAAATCAGTTTTAATGCATTTTAATAACTATAGGACTATTAACTAATCAATTTTCAAGGGATCTGAGAGATATATGATGGAAAGAGGTAGGCAAATGATATGTTTTAGGAGGAAAAAGGAGGTCATGGAATGGTACCAACATCTCTCCCCGACTTAATGAATTAGCATGTCCTCATGCTAACCCCGAAGTGCTTCCCTTGAACTCTGTCCCTACCTGTACCTCTGCTGCCTTTAGCAATGTGTCCACATTCTTTTTCACCTGGGCATCTTTCTGACCATGGAGCTCCTGCTTTAATCTTTTGTATTTCTCTTTGAGGGTCTTCTTCTGATTGTACCACTTAGTGGCCCACTTATAAATATCCGTTTGCTCAGCCTCTAGTTCATTGATTCGCTCCCTTAACTTTTCATTCTTCTTTTGAGTCTCTTTACTCTGCACTCGGAGCATTTCATTTTCTTTCTTGATAACTTTTTCTAGCATATTAGCCTCCATGAGTTCTTCCTTTAATTTCTCAATTTTTTTCTCCGGTTTCTTCTGTTTCTTAATGGGAGGTGGTGAACCTTTTTCTTGCTTGTTATTGCTTTCAACCTCTATATCAGCTCCTGGTCCTGGTGGTCAGTGTTCACTACTCTGAATATCCATTGGTATAGGTGCATTGGATTCAAGCTGGTCTTCTTGTAATTGGGCTTTTGGTGTTCTCCTTGTTCTTCTTTAATAAGTGGTGAAAATTTTATGTTGCTCTACCTTCTTAGCATCTTCTTTTCTCATTTGCCTAGTCCTTATGCTGCTCACAGGTGGAGGCACTTTGCTTGCTTTGGATGCTGGGATCTCTTCATCGATATCCTTCATGAATCCTGAGTTCTCTTGCAATTCTTCTTTGTCTTCTTCATCTTTAATTT
>APFE030690767.1:113715-126162 GCA_000404065.3 Pinus taeda | reverse complement strand
TTCATGCGTTTCAACAACTCCATTTTGCTGAGGAGTATATTATAGTGTTTTCTTTTCCGATCCCAACGTCCTTGCAATATTTATCAAATCCTTTGAAGTAAACTCACCACCATTGTCAGTTCTTAAACATTTAATGGTTCTTCCAGTGATGTTTTCAACTAATGCTCTAAATTGTTTGAAAACTGTAAATACATCAGACTTCTTCTTTAACATGTAGACCCACACTTTTCTAGAGAAATCATCAATAAAAGATACCAAATATGACGACCCTCCATATGAGGTTGTAGGAGATGGACCCCAAACATCAAAATGAATATAATCAAGGATTCCCTTACTAGTATGTTTTCTAGTTTTAAACTTCTGCTTGCTTTGTTTCGCAAAAAGACAATGTTTGCAGAAATCTAACTTAACAGACTTTAAATTAGGAAGTAACTTACGATCAGATAAAATCTTTAAACCTCTTTCGCTCATATGGCCCAATATTTGATGCCATAAAGGAATAGAATTACTGTCGTTTTTAGATACTGTAGAAACATGATCTGACTCTGTTCTTCCTTCTAACTGAAAAATATTTCCAACTTTCTTTGCTTTCATTACTAGTAAAATTCCTTTATAAACTTTCATTACTCCACCTTGAATAAAAGTTTTATATCCATTAGTGTCTAGTACTCCTAGTGAAATGAGGTTTTTTCTTAATTCAGGTACATGTCTTACATCAGTTAGAATTTTATTTGTCCCATCAAACATTTTAAGCTGGATGTTTCCAATTCCCACAATGTTACTTGTGACATCATTTCCCATGTAAACTACTCCATCATTGATTGATTTATAAATTTTAAACCATTCTCTATGAATGCACATGTGATTTGATGCACCAGAATCTAACAGCCAATGTTGATCATGATTAGACAAATTAACCGATAACACTTCATCACTCATACCTGAAATGGATGCCGAACATGTATCTGTCGTGTTTGCTTCTTTCTTCTCTGTCGAAGAGTCTTCTTTGGATGTTTGCTGTCTCTTCCAACAGTCCTTCTTCAAATGTCCAGATTTGCCACAAAACCAACATTTTACCTTACTCTTCTTCCCTTTCGATTTTGAATGCGAGTTGTTGTGCTTACTGAAGCGTCTTTCTTTAGAACGACCTCTGACCATCATTGCTTCTAATGTAGAGGTTTCTGAATTTGACCTCTTCCTTGTTTCTTCAGACAACAAAGCTCCAACAACATCATCAAATTCAAGGGTTTCTGATGAACTAAGACTTATAAAGTAACAAAATGATCCCATGACTCGGGCAACGAGCATAATAAAGTTATAGCTTTATCTTCTGATTCAAATTTTACTTCTATACTTTCTAACTGCACCAGGAGAGTATTAAAGGTATTTAAATGATCAGTAATATATGTACCTTCCTTCATGCACACACTGTATAACTTTCGCTTCAGAAGAATCCTATTGGTTAAGGATTTTGTCATGTACAACTTTTCAAGCTTTGTCCACAAACCAGCAGCCGTTTTCTCTGACACAATGTTAAACAAAACATCATCCGCCAAACACAGTCGAATGCCACTCAGTGCTCTTTCATCCAGGTCACTCCATTCATCATCTGTCATGGTGTAAGGCTGTTTGGCTTTTCCCAACAAGGCCTTCGCCACGCCTTGTTGCACAGGTAGATCATACATCTTCACTTTCCAGATCTCAAAATTGTTTTTGCCATTAAATTTCTCAATCTCAAATCGAGCACTTTGAGTTTTTGCTATATTGTGTCACACAAAATCTCCAATTGCAACTTTTAATAAATGAAGCTTTTATTTAAAAAAACTGCTCTTCATCAATAAAATGCCTCTGCCTTATAATATCATGACATATTTAAAAAACAAAAAACTGATATAGATATAATATTATATCTAATACAAAGCCCCTTTTGTTTTGTTTTAAACATAAAAATAAAACACATTTCATGATAGCTGTATCAAAAAAACGTTCAAATCGACTTTGATTTAATTGTTGATTTAACGATGCCCATGTGTAAAAGTTTTTGTCCCTGTTTTAAAACAAATCCAATTTAAAAAAAAAAAAAACGTTCCAACTCAATTTCAGCATTTTCATAATCAATAAAAAAAAAACACCGTGTAGCCATTCCAGCGCTGCACCATCTGCGCTCTGCACCGTGCATTCATTCCAGCGCTGCCTTTCACCGCTCCAACATTTTAATAACTCCAACGCTACTGCTTTTCACAGCTCCAACATTTTAATAACTACTGCAAAGCGACCTGTTGTTTTAATTGTTGATTTAATGTACAACGACGCCCATTTGAAATGAAAACGTTTTTGCTTTGAAATTAAAACAATTCCTCTGTGGTAAGGCTTAGATCGATCTCTTCATTTCCTTTTTACACAGATCTACCAAATCAAATGAATTCCAAACCATAAAACCTAGAATTCTCGACATACAGGCTTTATCAAGACGTGTAATTCAGTTCCGATTTCCAACAATGATTTGATTCTTCACACGGAACTTTACGCATACAAATAGACAGCTAACCGTAATACAGTTATTCACACACCTTTCACCGCTCCAACAACGTGCACAACCACAGCCACACACTGCCAACCTCTGTCCAATGCTGCCTGATCTCTGTCACGCGCAGCAAGTCAACGCATTTGTCTTTGCACACAGCCTCTCAGCCTCTCGAGCACAGGCAACAAATGCCACGGTATTGTGTAGTCGCTCAGTAGACTTGGCCTCTCAGGCTCTGATACCAATTGTCAGAGTATGCACAACATAAACAAAAAAATTATACACACAGCAGAAATCATGAGACAACAAGTTTAATGTGGTTCACCCAACTAATCTGGGCTACGTCCACCAAACAGAGGCATCAACAATCTTATTATTCAACAGGAGGTTACAACAATTTAATTCCTCACACACTCTCAGCTAAAACATCCTCTACGGGCTTACATTTTATAGCTGGGAGTAGAAAACCGAATCATAAATTCTCTCACACCAAATATAGGAAGCAATAACTCCTCCTCAGAAATAACTGGAGCTAACTTAGCAACAAAAGCTATTGTTTTCACATTCATGAGATTTTTTTCTAATTTAATTAACAGAAAAATCTCAACAAAATCATCATGAGCCCCAGTACAAATGCCCAAACTGTGCTTAGAGCTGTCAACCTGTTAAACTAACGACAGCCATCATGAAACAATAAAACTCAAAATTGCTCGGCCAGTTACATTGTAGATAAATAAATTCAAAATATTTTTGCAAAATAATTTAATTTAATTTATAATTTTTGTATTCAAGTTTTTTGATCCATAATGAATTAAATAAAGTCTTTCGGTAGAAATTATGTCTTTACATTGCTCTCTATTTAAGCCTTTGCCATATTCTGTCTCTTCATCTGGTCTGTTGATGAACCACACTTGTTGGTTCGAAATGGCCAACCAAAAAATTCTCTCATATAATTTCCACCAAAAAACTTTGTTTAATTTATAATATTAAACTTTATAAGTAATTGTTTGATTTTTGGTTAATTGAAATTTAATATCAAAAACAATAAATTGTGAATACATTATTACCCTGTTGCCACATAATAATAAGTATTAATGCATATATTTAATGTGTAAATACACTATTTTGTTTGAAAATTATTTTTCTATTAAAATATATATAAATAACACTCTCACTAACACTGACACTTAAGTTGACGTAGGCATCATTTCTTAGAATTTAAGTTCCCTCGATCACGCTTCATTTATGAAAATTTTGAACATACCAAAATTGCGTAGGGTATTTACGCAGAATCCATTAATAAATAAAAATAAGATAAATTTATAAAAAATTTCTAAACTATTTAAACTATAATTTTTAAATTAATTAAAATTAGTAAAATTATATTATATATTTACAAACTTATATAATTAATAAAAATTAAAATCAATTTATTTATATATTAAAAAACCTATTTTAATATAATTGTAATTTTTAAGAAAAAAAAAAGATTTGTTAATATTAAGTAGTTAGAAAACAATTTGGTAAGGACCAAATTCTTCAATGGATTAAAATAAATCCTTTTGAGGAAGAGGAAAGATTACTCGAAAAAGAAACATAAAAGAATGAAATAACACCTATTCTAATAGAGAATTGACAACTTTTTCATTAACCTATCTTGATCATTGTCCCAATCTAAAGCTATCATGAGATCAATCTCCCAATTGAAACTTATCATGAATATTACTTTACTATCATAAATATTCACTTGTATTAAAAGGTGTATGGTTACTTTTAGCATCTAAATTTTACGAAGTGTTTTTATAACATTTAATAATTACATGGTTAGTTCAATAACTATGTTTTTTCCTATCTTCTATATATAAGGCCAAATAAATTTGATTGGTCTTTGAGGTACTCTTGAGACCGAATAAGAATTTTCAAAGTCATCAGAACAAAGTTGATCATGTCATTTGTGGGAATTAAGCTTAGATGAGAATAATAACCATTTTTTCCCAAACATCAAATATAAATACAATTTCTCTTAAGAGGTCACACGTTAAAAACTAAAGTAGGGTAGGAAAGAGCATGTATGCCTTCTTAGGCTTTAGTAATTAAATCGTAGAGATGGGTCCCTTGTCCATAAATAAACAAGGGGGTCTCATACACCAATCTGATGCCTAACTTTGTCATGACCTTAAAATTGAATTATGATTAAAACGAAAAATAACATATTCAAAATATAATAACCTTACATATATGGCCATGCTAAAAGCTTAAGTAAATCATGCTTAATAAATAATAAGCACCATGTACTAAGCCAAATGTTTGACTCACTGCCCTCAATCTTCTTTGTTGGATGAGAATAACGTGATATCCAATGGATTGGATAGAAAGGCAGTAAGCCAATTATTGGCTTAAAGCATGGCACTTATATTTAACATGAATGCCTTTACATCTCTAAGATCACAAATAGAAAATTCACCGTATAACTCCTCAATAATGGATTTTAATGTGTATTATTGACAACCACCCACAGTCGAAAATTCACCATCGACAACAATAGAAGAGCATTGATTTATTCTATCTCAATGCATAGAAGTACATACTGCACACTATCTCTATGTGATTAAAGTTCATGTTATCAAGTAGAGAAAGCAAAGAGCTCTACAATCAGGAGAGAAGAAATGTGCTCTTTGTGAACCAAGTAATTGAAATCATTGTTTGGGTATCCTTGATATTCAATTCAAACATAAAATTCTTTAGTTGGATAATCTTGCAAATAATACAATGGAAGAAAACTCAATGTGGCCATTCAAGGAATAAATGCTTTAATGAACAACAAATGAACAAACAAATATTTTATTTCAATACTCATATCAATCAACTCCTTTGATAGCACAATGTCTGATAATTTTGACAAGTGTACAACATCTTAGTTCTTTGTTTGTATATGACAACTTAGTTAGTCAATTGAGATGAAGTGCCCTTCCTATGACCATACAATGCCCCTAAAGCTGTGCAATTTTGATTCCTTTGAGCATACAATGCCCTTTTTGGATAACAATATGAAAGCAAAGTTTGATAATGCAGACAACAAAGCATGGTAGGCTGTAGTTACTGAGATTTGGTATTAAGTTTCAACAAAGACCCCTAAAATCATAAGTCATCTTGCAATGTTGCAATCACATAGCCACTCTATCGACACCCAAAAAAATTAAAAAAGGAAAGGAACATAATCTTACCATTTTGCTCCATCGAATCTATTATTGAAGAATAAATCTAGCATATACATGGTCACTGATCTCTTCTTTCCCAAAACAAAATGAATGTAGTAAAAAAAACTATGTCCCATATGATAATCACATCAAAAGAAACAAACCCAATTTCTCAAATTTGTTGCATAAAAATATACATCCTTACAATGTTCTTCCTATGCTACTACAGTCCTAGATAGACAACCCAATATTTCCAAAATGGGTTAGTGCTATATCCTTCTTTCTATATTACTACAATCCTCGATAGACAACCCAATATTTGCAAAAGGGGTTAGAGTTGTATCATTCTTTTCCTTAAATTGGTTGAGTTTGATTAAAGTAGAGAACAAGTGAAATGTAGGAGGTCCGAAGCTAAATCAAAATTTTGAACACCCTGAAACTTGAAATTGGTCATCTAAGGCTCATGCGTTAATCATGCTCACGGTGGTTGCAATATCACCTGCACCATTTCTTTTGTATTGCTATAATCTTCTAACACATACCTCATCAATTCTACCTCATCAATTCTCGCATGTGTACCTAGTTTTGCATAAACATAGGAACACATGAAAAATATTACATAGATCCCCTCCCAAAAAAACCATTCAAAATCTATCATCTGTTATTCCTTTCAAAATGCCCACAAACTCTCGTCGTGGTTTTTGTCTAACGTCATGAATATCTCTCGCAGTTATGTGATTTAGCCTTTGTCCATACTGGAGGACATACCATTGCTCTCACTAATTTTCTTCAATCCCTCTACACTTACAACCATGTATATGATTGAGAATTTTATGAACTTTGTAATGTATCATCAAGTGGTCGCGGAAATTTTTATCATGGGTCTGAAGTTCCCATCATGATATGGATTTCCCTAAGGTCGACACTTGAATTTTTTCCCTTGTGTTCATGTTCTTGGCTTCTTGAGCTTTCAGCGTTCCTTTGCACCTCTAAGTGCAATTGCTAGTTTATATTACAACTTTCTATGTAAAGATGTAAATTGGAAAACAAGAAAAAAAGAAAGAAAAATAAGCCAATTTAAAGTGGTTATGTCCATTTTGAAACTTGATTCTCCATATTTATATAAATAATGTGATTTATTTATTTATTTATTATTATTATTATTATTTTTTTTAAAATTTGACTCATGTACATGTTTTTTCTTTTTCTTTGATCCACATTACCGAGAAAGGCTATGAACAATATTTAATAAAAATAAGTAAAAAAATATTATTTGAAATGTTTTGACACGTTACAGCTACTAATGTTGCTTTTTTAAAATCTTATTATCAAGTGTAAAGCACACAAACATCCATTTTTACTTTTATTCAATAGAGATGAGTCATACATGCATATAGATACTAGCACAACCACATTAGTAAATGTGGATGATATACACCGAAAACATCATTTTCCATCATTTATATACCAATCAACTTTTATAAATGTAACATAATTTAATACTATTCACATATAATTTAAATTCAATAATAATTCACATATCATCCTCTATTTAAAATTTGATATACATTCACATAAACATCGTTATCTAATTATATTTTAGCCCTAAAAGTTCATATAAAAACCAATATTAGATACAATATGAATGTAGCTCTCTAAAATGAATTGGGAATATTTCATCACGGCCAATGGAACTTAAGCGAAAACAGAGTTTTTGGACCTCTCCCTCGTACGATATTGAAACCATGAATTTTCAATGAAAAATATATTGTACTACTGATATCTTACATGTAATTCTCGGTACTATTTAAATCATGAATTTCCATTGACTGATATCTTACATGTAATTCTCGGTACTATTTAAATCATGAATTTACAATGGAAAATATATTATGTATCTTATAAATATAATAATGAGCTAATAGTTCGATGGGATATTATATAAATATGTTATGTTTTTTTTGTTACAGGATTAAAATCAAAAGAATTTGAAATAATGGTTCCATACTGGTGATAAGATTCTCAATTTAATTGATTGAATAAGTACCAACAATACTCGAGGGATGCCGAGTGGAGCTGCACGCTGAGTAGCAACCAACCAGGTCGTTGTCGCCATGGCCATCACAGTCTCGAAGCCAATCAGTGCGAGGAGGGTAGACAGGGTGTCTATGCGTGGATAGACCCGGTCTTTTAGACACGTTTTCGTTCCTCTCGGGTTTTCTTGTTATAGTTTTCCCATGCACGTCTCTTACGCGCCTGCTAGCCACCTCATCTCTCCATGCAGTTTTTGACACATTCCTTTCTCATCCGTAGGTCTCAAGATTTCTAAATCTAACCTTTGCATAGTTAGATAGGTTTCTGGCCAGCTTTTTCCTTCCTCCCCGGAGTATTCAAGCGCTGTTTTTTTTTCCCGGAGCATTCATGCGCAGTTTTTGATCCTGAAAAAGCTACTTTTCTCTTTCTTCTCCAGTGTGGGGACTCTAGGTTGGTTTTGCTGGGGCCTTATGTTGCTCTCCACTCTGCATTCGCTCGGTAAGAGGTCAGTATAACAGCCATATATGCTTTCCGGTTTTTGTTTTCAGTTCTCTTCAGTTTCTTTTAAGTTCTCTGGTTTTTGTCAATTGTCTGGAAATTTTTTAAGCGCTCTTAGTCGAATTACGAGAACAATTGTTATAATCCTGATGTTGCTCCATAATCTGGATGTTGGAAAGGATAAATGACAGAGAGAGAATCATAATATAGGAGCATCTCATGCTTTAAAAGTCTGGTTTTATCAGAATGTTTTGGTTTTTGTACAAATTAAAGCAGTCTATAGTTTTCTATAAACCCTGTTCAGATTTCCAAATTAAAATAGGAGCTTAGTGGTGCATATTCCAAATTTACTGTTGTTGTATAATCTGCCATGAATCCTCTTCTGTTTAAATTCCTTTCTACATAAGCCTTCATAGTTTTGCCTTGGGTGATAGTTGGATAGGGGTCTACATGTTGCCTCTGCCTTTGGGAAGTTTTCAATTCTCTATCCATCGCCACTGTTCGTGCTCTGAAAACCACTAACGAGGATCGGTTTCTACAGGACCGTGGTTTTTTTTGCCATTTCTGGTTTCATTTTCAAAAAGGCTTGTAGATATGGGTCCTTGACCGTTTATGCCTCATCTCCTTGCCTAATTAATGTAGGTATTTTCTTAATCAATGCCTTTGGACAACTGTCCCCTTTTTCCTTCGAGCCAATCCTTGTTCAGTGTGTCCTCTGACAGATGTGTCTCTATCATCTCTTCAGCCTTATTCTATCAAGGTGTTATATTCAGGGTCATACCAGATGATTATTTATTGTTTGGTACTAACCTGATTTGGCAATCCATATCCTAGCTATTTTTCTTGAAAAGGAGATTTTTATTTTCCTGATCCCATTAAATCATTCCCATCCAGATCCGTCGTTTTTCCAGGCTTCTGATAGAAGGGTCCTATCCCCTCCAGCTGGCCATCTTTTTCCGGGTTCTCCTTTTGAGGCCGGACTGATGTTCATTTATTTTTGGGTTAAATATCAAGATTTGATAATCTTTTTTGGACAATATTCTCTGTCAGTGCTCAGAGTTGTGAGCTGGTAACGCATGGAGGGAGGGTCCGATGTATCGGCCATGGAGGCTATGATATGTGCTACCATTCAGGCTGAGAAGGTATGGGGTGGTGACAATACTGGGGAGGGGGGGTGGAAATCCACGCTAGATGAAGTGGTCTTACAATCAACAAGACATGTGGATGACAAGGATAGAGCCCGGCTCCATAAGGTCTTGCATGTAGAAGCGAAAGGATATAACAATTCCCGGATACCTGTTAAAACCACCCCCGAGCCTTCGGCACTAAAATTGGACAGTATCCACCTCTCCGAGCGCATAGATAGTATCCATAACCTTGCACTGGTGGGCAGATGGAATTTCACAGAAATGGATGATTCTGCGATGAGAAAATGGTTGAAGGCACAGTGGAAGCCATTGATTGGATATTTCCCCATTGTATCAAAGCTTATGAAGGAATGGTTCTGCTTTCATTTCTTAAAGGCGGGTGATGCTGAGGTCATCCAAAACCTCCCTTGGGTATATGGAAGAAGTTTCCTTGTACTCCAAAGATGGTATTTAGGATATAACCCATTGAAAAATACTCCCTCAAACAATTTAATCTGGGTCAAGCTCCCAAACCTGCCTTTGGAGTTCTGGTCCAAGGAGACTTTAACAGAGATAGGTAACTCTATTGGGAGATTTTTTTACGTTGATCCATGGTGTCTGGGGGAAAAGGACAAACGCATTGCATAGATTCTTATTGAAAAGGCCTATAGGGGCGGTTTTCCTGATCATATAGAGATCATCTAGAGGAACTTAAAAATAAAGCAAAGGCTTGATTTCTGGGGAATCCCCTTCAGGTGTTCCGCTTGCCACAAGACTGGACATCTCATAAAGAATTGTCCTCGGCGCCCGACCTTCAGAAGAAGGGTTTTTCGTGAAAAGTCCAGGGTGGCATCCCCTCTGTCCTTTGTTGAAGCGAAGCTATCTCCTTCTACCAGCTGGTCCCTGACTGATCTGGAGGCTGCACAGGACAAGAACCTGGAATTGGAATCCAACCTATCTCCTTAGTTGTTCTCACAAGACCGCTCTCTACATTCTGGTTCCAAGCCAGTATCCCCCAAACTAGTTTTTATGTCTATACCTGATTTTAATGCCAACAAAGAGTTTCAATCTTTTCTGTGCCACCCTCTGCCGGAACCTTCAAATGGAAAAGCAATTCCTCCTCCCCCGTCGGTTCCAAAACCCACGAACTTTACAGTGGGTTCACAGACCATTCATATCTCATCGTCTTCGCCTACTCCTGATAAACCCCATCACTCCTCCGGAAAAGGTAAAAAGCAGATGATGTCCACCTCCCCACTTAATTCTCCGTCCTCATCCTCTACATTTATGTTTGATCCCCACCTCTCAACTAAAAAAGGAAAAGAACCAATGATATCGGCCACCGCTTTAAATTCTACGACCTCATCTCCTGTAAATGTTTATGACAGCGACCTTGATTTCTTTCTCAACTAAAAATCTCTCGAGCTGGAGCCCTTAACCATCCACAAACCTCGTTTCTCATCCTCCTCGCTCATCAGCCCGAACTCCACAAAGAATATAATTGTCAGGAAAAAAAACAAAGGTGGGAGCAGACACTATCTTGGGAGGACTAAAGCTGATGATGGTGGTATAAGGAATTTGTCTCTGGTGGATGTCCCCATCTTTGACATATCTGATAAACAGCCACTTAGAGCTAGCGCGGCTGGTAATCCTTCCCCATGAATTTTATCATATCGATGAATATTCGAGGTCTGGGAGCAGACCTCAAATTCTTGGCGCTCAAAGATCTCTTCCTTTCCGCCAAGCCAAACATCATTCTTGTTCAGGAAACTATGCACAACAAACAAGAGTCCATTTCATACTTCAGGAAAATGTTTCCCTCATGGTTCATGGCAGCCTCTAAAGCTAAGGGACTTTCGGGTGGTTTAGCGGTCATGTGGGATCCTTCCTGGATAAAAGCTAAAGCCTATAAATGTTTAGCAGGAATCCTCATCTCTGCGGTCATTAGGGGTCATCCCTGTCCCATCAATATACTGAATATCTATGCTCCTTATAAGAACGGGTCTCTTTTCTAGGAATTTTTTTTTGTTTAAGGGATCTTTGATATTGATTCATTAATGATTGCAGGTGATTTGAATATCACTCTAAGTTCGGAAGAACGTTGGGGAAAATGCAGGAAGTATGATCCACTCTCAGACTGAATCAAGTGTGAATTTCTCCATAGGAACCTTGTTGATGTTGCTCCATCCAAAATGATGCCTACGTGGGATAATGGAAGACTTGAAGGGGCCTACATAGCAAAAAGGATTGACAGGTTTATCATTCATAACAGTATCATTGATAAAATGGGCATGTCTGTCTTGACCATTGAAAATCCTTTTATCTCCGATCATAAACCAATTTCCCTCAGCTGGAGGGAAAGGGGTTTCAAGTATGGGTACCCCTTTAAATTCAATAGAACATGACTTGAGGACTCGGTTTTCAATGAATAAATAACTAAAGCCTGGCAGGATCTATCTGCTAATTCCTCTTTTCCTCCTTTCATGACTTTTAGAGATAAAATGTCTTCTATGAGGAAAGTGGTTAAGGCATGGCAATGTAAAAAAAGACAAGCGAATAGACTGGCTCTAAATGATATCCAAAAAGAAATGGATGATATCTCTAAGTTTTTGAAATCCAATTCGGTCTCTTTCAGCACGAGAAGCAGATTAAATGAATTGGAAAGGAAGAAGCAACACATATTAAAGGAGGAGGAAGCCTCATGGAGGCTCAAGAGCGGGGCGTTATGGCTTGAAGATTGTTATAGACATTTTTGGTCACTGCAAACCCAATCATAAATGTACATAAAATGAGGGCTCCTAAGTCCCTAAAAGTGTTGCTTCACTGCCTAAAGGAACAAGGTCAGCTGATTACATCATCTCCCAGAAGTTCTCCACTAAAAACTGCTTAGAAATGGTCAAAATTAGACCATACTAAATACACAGTGCAGAGGGTGCGATGCATATCACCTTTCCAGTGTAAAGGGTGCAATGCATACTGAATGGCCCCTCTGTAGGGTGCGATGGGCGAGAATGGACAAATGGCAGAGACAGTTTGCGAGGTGGAAGATCATGGAATCTTCCAGAAG